>JAPYZO010000702.1:0-23285 GCA_030522905.1 Torymus flavipes | reverse complement strand
ATAAGGTTTTGAAGAAAACAATTCACTTTTGAAGTTTATTTCGAGTGGATTTTATTAACTTTACGTTCCTTATTTACTTAAGTAAATAGATAATGTGATACTTTTCATTAAAACATTCAAAAGATCGAACGATCATTTTTCAACCTGTTGCATTTCAACACCAAAAATCTTCTCGCAAAGTCCCTATACGGATTAAAATGCTCCAAAATGGAAAGTGCTTATAGCATTTAATCTATTTTCATCTACTTAAACATAATTACATAATTAGATAACGGCTTATCTATTACGTGTATATGGATACTTCAACGTGCTCCATTTCGAAAAACCATTCGAAAGCTCTTCCGACGAGCTCATAAATCTCCTATCTTCAGCCGATCTCCCACTACGCGCTACCTATAAGTATTCCCATTCAATCATACAACCGTCGCATTATGCTAATTTCTCCACCTAAGTACCAGCAATTAATTAACTCCCGTACCCACGCCTCTATCTACGCGCTTTATACGCAGCAGCTTCCACCGAAAAATCGGAGCTGCACGTTGTTACAAAACTATTCTCCACGCTCTTTCTTTCTCTTTCTCCCGCGGGAGACAGCTCTAGGCTAGAGCTGCTACTCTTTCTCTGTGGCATATAGGAAGACCGCCGGAGAGAAAGGGGCCGCGAAAGAATCAGGAAGGAAGACGGCGAAGAGAGAGAAAGACGGAAAAAAAAGAAAAAGAATCAGACTATATAGCCACTCGCACGCTCGCTCAACTCGATCTCCATCACACACACGCGCGCGCGCGCGCGCACACACATATATCACACTGCGAGCAAGCAAGCTAGCGACTAAGCGACCAGTTTCCAATAAGGATCGAGCGAGCGAGCGATCCGCCGAGAAAAGCGCGCGGCGCGAGTGAAAGCGGAGAGGAGAGGAGTGATAGTCGCCGGCAGCCGCGCTGCAGCCAAAAGTATATACCACTACTACTACTACTACTGGGAAAGCCCCCAGCAGCGCAGTAGCAGGCGCCACGCGCACACGTACACACGTACACGTTGTACCCGCCCGCCCGCGCGCCATTTTGCCTTTTGGAGCAGAGCACACTACTGCAGCACCAGCGCGCCCCGCGGAATTCAGAAAGGAGCGCGCGTATAATATAGGTCTGTTCGCTGACTGCTGGCTGAGTAGAGAGTAGTATAGGTGCCGCGGAACGGACCTGTATTACCAGCGCATACGTAGTAGTTTTATAGATATAGGTATATACACATGCATATATATCTAGAGTCAGACAGAGAGTTGATCGTGGTGTGTAGAGCATCCACGGCACACAGTCATCCACGCACACATAGAGAGAGCGCGAGCGCGCATTTATAGAAGAAAACAGCGGAGCGCGTAAAAAAGGTGTAGAGCGAGCAGTGTGGCCGAGGCTAGGTGCGCGAGACGACGACGACGACGGCGGTTGCGAGGATTCTGCGTCTGCGTCAACGAGGTGCTCACCACCACAAACCTCTGTGCTCGCGCCTCCTCCGTCCATCCAGCAGCAGCTATTTTCCCAACTCTCTTCGTGCAGTCAGCACGCGCCAGTCGCTGAGAGAGGAGAGACGGAGAAGAGAGAGAGGCACGAAAAACGCGATCGCGGGATGGTGACGATATCGGGCGGAGCAGCAACAGCAGCAGCTACTACGGTGGAATCCGAGTGCAGTTGTTACACAGTGGGTGATCGTGCGCGTGTGTGAGAGAGAGCCCGAGGAAACGAGTGTGCCGAGGAGGAGTAGCTAGAGTGTGTTAGAATAGAAAGAGAGAGAAATTTTTGGTGCTTTAGCTCGCGTGTGTGTCTGTGCTGCAGCAGCGGCGGCCGACGGGAAAACAAGAGTATAGGAAGTGCCGAGAGAGAAAGAGAGGCGGAGAGAGAAAGAGGTAGAGAGAGAGAGAGAGAGAGAGAGAGACAGAGTCAGAAAGAGGCAGAAGAGAGAAGAGCGGACGTCGACTCCGACAAATGTTTAAATGGACGCATCGTCCATTATCACCCAAGTGTCGCGCGATGACGAGCTAGGACAGTTCAACAACGAGAAAGGTATGTCTATATATTCATAGATACATCCATACATATGTATATATGCATACATACACAAGCTGTATGTACTAGGTGTATATATAACACTACGTGTGTACATGCACGTATATGTAGGTATATAGGCACGTAAGTAAGTATAGATGTGTATACGCGCGGTGCGAATGCTCTCTTTCGCGCATCGCACAGTTTGTTTTCGGGCCGCCCCTCGCGGACGCACTATATAAGCACGATGACGATGGCCCTGCTACTGCCGTTTGTCCGTCGCACCTGTTACCAGCCGGCGACGAAGAAGTGCTTCTGGTCCTATCGTTCTCTCGCGCTTCAGCAGGAACGCGAAAAGTGCTCTTATCGATGGTGGAGAGCAGGTTAGGTTCCTCGTTTATTTTGATCGCGAGCAGCGCGAGAGAGACAGAGCGAGTGCTGCAGAGAGCTTTTACTTAGCCAGCAGCGCGTGTCGCGCTTTTCCCTTTGCGCGCTGTGTAATATAAGTATACCGCGCGAGCGACGTTTTTGTACACACAGATTATACTTACCTATACACGCGCACCGTGCTTTTTGCCATTCGTCCGAGAGAGAAAGAGAGAGAGAGAGAGAGCCTTGGTTCGAGCCCTCTCGTTCTCTCTTGCGCATAAAGAGAAAGATGGTTGGCACGAGGTTGGTTGTATTTTAACCACCGCCTCCTACGGAGCTCACTCACTCGCACCTTTGAGCCATTTTTCGGTATTATATATATGTTATCTCCCGCGCTATCTTCGTCGCGGTTGCGTTCGCTCGCCAGCTCGCACATTTTTCTTCTCTTCTCTTTGCGCTATGTCTTGCGCGCATTATATAGCATACGTGTAGAAAGAGAGAGTGAGGGAGTGTGTGAGAAAGAGAGAGACGTCGTTTTATCTCTTTTTCCGCTTCATTAATGGTTTTCACGTCTGGATTGTTATCGCGCGCGACATTGACGCTTACAGAGCCGAGAGCAGTCGGTCGGCCAGCCAGCGCATAGGTACGGCCGAGTGCTAAAAATAAGATTTTTGCCGTTAGAAAGAGAGAGAGAGAGAGAGAGAGAGAGAGAGAGAGAGAGAGAGAGAGAGAGCGACGAGAGGAGGCTGTGTGCATTGGCTACATGTACGGGTGTACTTTTGCGAATTTTTTTAGAGAACAAAAAAAGGGTCGGTCGATTGATCGGTGATCGCTCTCTCGCTACGCTTGAATGGCGCGTGCATTCCTTTCGCTTTCTAATTGTCCGAGTGCGGTTGTCAAGCGCCTGTCGGTGTATATGGTGTGTATGCATGTGTGGGGTATATAAGTATACATGCGTATATATGGTGTGAGTGTGGTAGATGAAAGAATGAAGTTTGGGGAGAGCTGGTTGTTCGCACTTTGGCGTGGTTGATTGTAAGAGTCGACGCGCGTTTGTTTCGCGATTAGATATATACTTTACTGGCTTTGGAAATGGTCGGGAATGAGGGCTCGTAAATTTATGGGTTCTTCAAGTGCTTTTTGTTAGTGACTTTCGTAGTGATAGAAATTTCGCTAAAACTTTTGTTATTTTTGTGTATTTGTGAAAATAATTGCGTTTGGGACAAACAGCGTATTGTTCAAAATAGAAATTGTACATTTAAAATATTTTGGAGCACTAATGCTATTTAGAACAGTTAGTATCATGTAGTATAAAAATAGAGTTTCATGCATAGTTTTGTCACGTCATGATATTTAAATCTTTGTAAATGGTGGCAAATTTTCACCGGAAATCAATTATTTATTAGTTTCAAAATTATATGGATTTCATAACTTCTAGTGTATAAGTAATATTGATAATTATCAATAAGTTGGAACATCAAAATTTTATGTATAGTTTAATTTTCCTTTAATAGCAATCTGTGTCCTACTTAAATATAAATTATTTATTTTGTTAAAACAGTTTACTTCATTTAACTATTAACTCCAGAAATAATCCATACTATTCCAACTTATAATGAATTCCATTGAACATTCAAAAGAAATTAATGACATACCACATTTTTTAATAATGACAGACTTCTTTGAATGTTTCTCATTTACATAATCATCTTAAAGTTGTTTTTTTTATAACTTTATATTTAATAATGAATCTTAATGTCTGTTTACCAAGTAATTAATCAATTTATTCTCATTTCCAGCACAAATACCAAGGGAGAATGAGACAAGCATCAACGGGCCAACTCAAAATGACAAGAAGCCCCGAAATCGGGGCTTCTTGCGTTCCCTTCTCTGCTGTCTGGGCCGAAATCGTGGAGGTAGCTCCAAAAGCTCCAAGGCTGGCTCACTCCACACTGAAGGTCGTGGCTCGCCGCCACCCAGTAGTGGCTCGCCTCGCTACTTGCTGCCACCGATACGGCATCAGGATATCCACAAGAAATGTATGGTGATCGATTTGGATGAAACCCTGGTGCACAGTTCATTTAAGCCCATCAATAATGCTGACTTTGTGGTGCCAGTCGAGATTGATGGTACAGTGCATCAGGTTTATGTTCTCAAGAGGCCTTATGTTGATGAGTTCTTACAGAGAATGGGCGAGCTCTACGAGTGTATATTGTTTACTGCAAGTTTAGCAAAGGTGAGTTTTTGCTTCTTACTTACATTACCTTGTCGATGATGTGAGGGAGTTTTTATAGTAACTTGATCAGTGTATAGATGGATCTCTCAAAATAGTCATAAAATAATCATTGATAATAATGATCTTGTAGCTTAGAACAAACAAATTTTGTTTTATATATATATGAAGTGAAACAAAATTTTTAAATTATAAATATAATAAATAAATAAATATAGTATAATTTGAAAATTAAAAAGAAAAGAACAAAAACTAAAACAATTGATCTATTGCAAGCCATTTAAAAACCAAGTTACATGTTTATTTATATTTTAAAGATGAGTTGAATAAGTATACTGTTAAGAGTATTGCAAAGTTTAGAATTAGAATCATCTTTTTATAACCTGTATTGCATGACTCATGACTTGTAATACTTTTTGTTTCTTAAGGATGTTTGTGTCGAATGAAAACATTTCTATGTAAGCATTCTCAATATGTGATACATTCCTCTAGGCACATATTCATATTACTTAGTATAAATACATATTCTGTATTATTTTTAATATGAAAAAGTACATCATGAATTATATATCTCTTTATTAGTATGCTGATCCAGTGGCAGATCTGCTCGATAGATGGGGTGTGTTCAGAGCAAGATTGTTCCGTGAATCATGTGTCTTTCACAGGGGCAATTATGTTAAAGATTTAAATAGGTTGGGCCGTGATTTACAGCAAATCATAATTGTCGATAATAGTCCTGCCAGTTACATTTTTCATCCAGATAATGCGGTGAGTATCATCTTATTTTAATTATTATCATTCATAGAATGAAAATTGAACATTAGAATTTCAATTGAATTATAATGGGTCTGAAGTTTGCATCGTTGGAATGCAACGAAATAATTTTTTACCATTGCTTAAAGTTATTAAACAATGAACATTTTATCTAAAACCTTCGTTATGAAGCTATTTTATACTATTAAACACTAAATCTACACACAGAATTAATATTAATTAGTATAAACTTTAAGTAAAATGAATTTTTTTTTTTTTATTTCGTTGCACCCCAACGTTGCAAACTTCAGACCCATGAATTACAAGTGTGTAGTATTCCGAGTTATTTAAGTATGCACTTTTTATGATTGAGGAAAAATATAACAATAATATTTCCTACTCAGGTGCCAGTGGCTTCGTGGTTTGATGACATGACAGATTCGGAGCTGCTTGACTTGATACCCTTCTTCGAGAAGCTGAGCAACGCCGCGAACATTTACGAAGTGTTGGGTCCAAGCAGTAACGCCAACTCCAATAACTGTAATCAGATGCCCATGGGGATGAAAAACAACCACAACCCAGGATCGGGCTCGATGGGCGCCTCCTAGCCCCGTCGAAACTCTGGCCAATCATCGGCCAGACTCGTCAATCAGCAGTGCACACTCAGAAGGGTCCTCGCAGGTCTCTATGAGATAGCCCACAATTATTCGCAGCTGTGCACCAGACGACGAAATACTAACGCTTCCTAAGGTTATGAATCTTGGGGATTGTCTCTCAACGAAACGCAAACTTAACACCCACCCACGTATAGGAATGAGGACGGGCAAACTGCATTCACCCGGAATTGCTCTGGGTGGGAGAGAAGTATCCGACTTTACCAATGTTCCCTTTTGAATTTTTACACCTCGCTCGGCCAATAGTTGTTTTTTTTGGTGTCGTATGCAAGGAGAGTTATTTTCATTACTTTGTTTTATCAACTGATTTTATTTTACTTTATTTGTTAAAAAGATTCCACAGTACGAATCGGTTTTGGTGAATTATTATTTGAATATATTATGTGATAAAAGAAATCAGTGTAAATGTTTGAGATTTCTGATTAATCTTATTTTGTTGGAAAATAGTATACGTAAATTACTTTGTATTAGGAGTAAAAACGTTACATTAAAAAATTGAAAATAATTTTCCTTGCAAATAATTTTTAATTGTATTAAAAAAATGTATGAAACAGTTGCAATAGTTATAATTAATCGAGCGAGTGATAAAAATTAAAGCTTTTGGTTGGGGGCCTCTTAAACTTCGACTACAGTGGTGTTTTTCATTCGAATCTGTGCAACGTTATTCTCATCCCCTTTGGCAAGAGGTGAAAGTAGTGTTTAGTACCGATATGACTCCAGAATGAAATGTGTAAGTTCAAAAACACCACGATCGGATCGATTGGTGAGACCGACGGAACTTACACAACGAACTTGAAAATCAGAGATTTGAATATCATCTAGGTTTCGGAAGAAACTAACATTATTGTAATCTCGATCAGGTATTCTTGATCGAACTTCCAGAAAACTGAATCATTTCGAAATAAGGGAAGCGAAAAATTCTTACAATCAGTTACGTAAAGGAAAAATCGCAATAACACGAATTTCAGTGATCAATTTTCATTGAAATAATTCTTAAAGAGTACTTTATTTTTATTAAGATTATGATTGATGGAATTTTGAGCAAATTGTTATGAATGTATGAATTAAAACAAAAAAAAAGCAAACACGGTGTACATGTCATAAAGGAAACCTAGTGTTATTGAAGTTAACAATTAATTTCGAGTGTAAAATTATCAATGCTTTTAGTATCATCAAAGAATGTCAGGAGTATGTTTTATATTATACATAGATTTACTTGTTGCTTAAAATGATTGCTGATACTATATATACAATTTATATGGAATGCGCTGACTAGCTCCTATTTATCTCAAAGTACCAATTATGCTGACTTTCTTTTTCTCTCTCTATACGTATATTTTGCCAAGAGCTAAAAACTTTTAACATTTCATAGTCTTATAAATATAATGGCATTTTACCACCTGCCTTGATAATATAAAAAATTAGAAACAGTAGTTTTGCAGAAATTAATAATTTACATTCTATGTAACAATATATGAGTATTTGTTTCATCTTAGTATTTTTCGAATCTAAAACACTTATATGTAATATTTTTATTGTTGTAACACTTAAAATATTAAGATTTAATAATCGCATTATTGTTACATAAAAATGTAAAAATGAACTTTTGATAGAATATTTGCACAATTCCCTATGCTCTTTAACTATAAAGGTATGAATATTAACTCTTTTACTTGTCAAGAGTAGATAAGCCAATCTTATAACTGTTAATATATGATAATAATTTTATCATGTCAAAGATAGGCTAATAACTTTTGACTAGTAAACATAAACTTCAAATTTAGAAAACGAACAAATAAACTTTCTGATCCATCCTTGCAAGCGATGTATTCAATTACATATCTAATTATTAGAAAAACATTAATTTGCCAGAGTGATTTATATTGAAAGCAAGTATTTCAAGAGTTTTTACTGCCAAAATACAGCCAACGTAAGTTGGTGTTATCGTTCGTTAATTATAGTGAATAATTAATTTGAATCAATAAATATACTAATTAAATCAATTGATACATGTACTTCATGCAAGTTCTTAAAACTTAATTAAGTGTTTGCCTGTTAACGTAAAGGCTTATAGGTAGACTGCTAATGAGCTACCTATAGTAATTAACTTATACTTTAATACTAAGTGATCTTTTTTATATTAATGTAATTATTGGCTGGATTTTAGAATGATTTTTTCGTGAAGAAATCAGTAGAGGAAAAGTGATGGTGAATTTAAAGTATATAAAGAGGCTTTTTTTAAATTTTACTAAGATTAAGATAAAGTGTACTAATATACATATATTCTCACGATGACGTTTTCTTTTCTACTATAATTGTAATCTTTGTTTTTTAAATATTTTTTTATTATAATTATAAGAAAATAAAAGAAGAAATGCGAAGCTTAAGACTTTCTAATGCTTATGTCAAGAATAATATGATGTGTTAAAAAAAATCTACGTGCCTTTTACGAAAGTCGGCGCTTTTGCCAAATTGATTTTAATTTTATTTATTACATTTTATATATTTTTGGCACATTAGAACAAAAGCATTCTCTCGCGAGATGTTTAATTCAAACTAATCAAGTTATTCACGTCCAGATATGAGACTTCAACCGTATACGTGTTTCCTATGACAAGTTTTTTTTTTATTATTTCAAGGCAGAATTTTCTTAATTTTTTTTTTAATTTACATACTATAACTATAAAAAAAATCATTCTAAGCAACAAGTAACTCGCCGCAGAAAACGTCCCTCCTGTCAGACTTTTATGCGCATATTATATACAGAAACTTAAAAAGTATTCAAAGCTTTTTAGCCTCGCATTGATAATCTTACATGCATCTCACTTCGACCTTATTAATGCGACGCGTCGCCTTGTTTGTCGAAAGCAAGAAAGGTAGAGAGGGAGAAAATAAAAGATATGAAACGAGAGCGAGTGCGAAAGATGCAATTGTTATTATTCCCTTTATATGTACCGTACATGCGTACGTGCGATGATGCGATTAGCTCGAAATCACGACATTATATTAGCGACGCGATTATGCACTTGGTTGAGATTTGTTACGATAAAAATTAACATAGGAACGTGACAGAACGCAAATCGAAAGCTCCTCGTTGTCGTCTTTTTTTTATTTGTTAAGGAGAAAGAGTTTGAAAGAAATCGAGCAGGTTTTTCTTGTTATTTTTCTAGCAAATCACTGGCTTGAAACTGAAAATTAGCGTGCAATTAATTTGTTTTTCATTTTATTTTATTTAAGAACTGATATTGTTTTTAACTATTTTACTTTTTGTGTAGGTATTGAAAAAAAGATTGGGAAATTTCGTGTTCATTTTTATACATTTTATTCAAAATAAAACACATTAAATTCGATGCAATCTGTCAATTGCATTTACTAAGTTCCTAAATGAAAAATTAAGTAAAAATCTTACGAACTGCAAAAAACATTGAATATCAAGATATAAATGTATAAAAATAAAAAGTTTTGAAAACGTTGATTAACTGTATTAAAGTTATATTTGAGAAGAATAGGTAGCGCCAGTTCTAAAGTGGTGGAAAAAATAAATAATGGATGATTTAAAATTCTTGAAATCTCAATTCCCAAATATACAAATAGTCAATGATTTCAAATGTTATATTTAATACATTCTACATGCATTAAAGAAATATCTGTAAAAATGTTTCTTAGTATCTACGTGGCTGTAGCTTGTTTTTTACTCGAAGTTTTTATAAGTAAAATTAATAGACTAGATTAGATTATAAAAGAAATTTAAAATTTTTACTTAATCGTAATTAATGTTAATATAGAGTGAATCGTATTTATGAAAACTGGTAATAGACACGAAATCACTTGAACAGCACTTATTTAACAATATAGTGTATGAAAATATGTCTTGTGATTCACAATTTTCCAAGGTGGACTAACATTTTAAAATCGCGAACAAAATCAATATTTAATTAATATTTTATTATTTTACAATCTTACAAAGTGTACTTTTATTTTAAATTATATATTTATGTCATTTTAATGTAGTATATCATACATCGTTATTAGAAAAACCATGTTTTAACGCAAAAGTATATTTTAATAATCTAATAAACTTGTTATATCGAATAATCGATATTTATAAACTGATTTTTTTTCTTTTTTTTTCTTTAACAATTCATCACTTAAGGGGATGCCTTATACCGACAGAGTTCTCTGCCGTACCGGCCACAATGTTTTTAATTAAATCTGCTCGACTTCATTCAGAGATATAGCTAATAGAGAAAATATTGTAAGCATTTTTTTTAAGCTATCGTACCGTTGCTATATCGACAACTAAACATTTTTCTAATCTTCACTTTTTATTTGCGATGATGTGCCGACGAAGTTCTATGTTAATAATTATCGGCTCTCAAGCTGTAAAAAAGATATTTTAAGAAAAAGAGAGAATGGAAGCACTTGTAGCACAAAAAATATTAAAAACATTGCTGAAGCGTTATGTTGAAATTTGCAATAATGTATCAAATGTTGCAAAAATTAAAGACATGACTGCTTTTTATTCGAAGTGGAATGTGATCTTTCGATAACGTTTCAATTGTAACTATTAATACCAACCATGTCAAATCTCTTAAAATTTGAAAATCAGTATCAATGACTTGTTTATCAAGTAATCTAAAATAAAAAATAAAATAAAAATAAAACCTAAACATAAAATTCATCGTTACAATTGAAACGAATTAACGAAATTATTATCACATTCACTTCTGCAACGTCATTGCAACTTTCCACATGAACATTTCCCCCGGCTGCGACTGTAAAGCTTTGGCAACGTTTTTAAAACGTTCTGTGCTATTAGGGGAATATAAATAGAGCATTATAGCCGTACTGCCGTTCACGGGAACGGTGCTTTTATAAACATATACGAAGGAGAGTTAAAGAAGAAAAATAAAAAAATCGAAACTTTTTTATAAATCGCAGCCAATTGAGAATCATTGAAAGAGCATGAGCGAGCTAGTGAGAGTGGCAGTAAAGAGCGAGAGAAGGGGTTCTGGAAATGAGCGAGCGTGAGTGCAAGAACGTGAGCGAGAGACACAGAAAGACGAGTTAGGGTAACTTCGCTGGGACGCGAAGATCGCACTATAGAGAAGATATAAATATATTGTACAAATAGAGGAATCGTCACAAAATGAAATGCAAACTCAACGGCGAAAAAAATTGAAACAATAGAGAACGGTTCTTTCTTCTGTAGATAAAAAAGTGGAATTTTCAAATTGTCGGACATATGCAGATAGGGAGCGTGGCGCGAATATGGCTTTTACGTATGTACTAACAGTAACACAGACGCAGACTTACTTCGACAAACAGAATTAATGCTGAAACTCATTTATGCTACACACACCTGCGCGCGTAGAATACAACTAACACGAGCACCGACGTATTCGAACGAACAAACGAATTTGCGTATACAATATAACAGAAAAAATGGTATTATAATTATAAATGAGATTGCCTTGATTTGTAAATAAAGAAAAACGCTATATCCAGACTTCCACTGTTGAAGCGAAAGGAAACTTAAATAGCGAAAAATAAAACGCAAAAGACCCAAAAAAAATGTAAAAGAAGACCCTCTTCGTGGTTCACAGCGCGTGCCACTAAAAAAGTAATATTCGAGGAAGAAAAAAAGAAGTATATAATTATAATAATAAACGATATAATATGTTGCGACTCGCATCCGCGGCTTATAGGAAACCTTTCGTACGTTTTTTACCGACGAGTCTGATGATTTTTTTAACTTGCGTCATTTTATACATTACAATCGCGGCGTATAATAGAGATCGAGAGAAAATGAGGAAGAGAAAAATAAAGCATAACAAACGATACGTATATATGAGCAATGCGGCGAAAAAGAAGCGCATAAGTATATATATAAATAAAACACGAAATCGAGAAAAAAATTATAACGCGAGCCGCGGCTTCGCGAGCCGTGCGACATACATATATAGCGCAGGATTGAGTGTGTGCGAGAGAGAATGTGTGCAGATGTGTGAGAAAGAGAAATATGACAGAGAGAGTGAGAGAGAGAACGCGTAATTAACATCTCCCGCCCCTCCGATTGTCCAGTTTGCTCTGTGATTCTGTGTTTAATAAAAAAATATATATATATGTTTGATAATACTGGTTACATGTTGTCTTCTATCATCCTTTGTGAATCCTTGCATCCTTTAGCATTAACAGATTAATATTCGTATAGTATTTGCAGAATAATAATTTAGTGGTAATTTAATAATCATCAAACACAAAAAATACATCTTGTTATAAAGTCATCTACCAAGTGAAATTATGAGAATAAAAAATACATAAAAGCTTACATTCAAGCATATGGTTCATAATTCACTAAATTGACAATAAAACATAATATTTTTATGAATTATTAACGATTTCTCGAAACTGTACTACTGTTGTTATTTAAACCCCATAAAAAAAATATTAAAAATGAACTTTTCCAAACCGGAGCACCGCACACGCAGGTGTGCACAGTGCACCTCGAAAGCTTGCCTGACCGTTCAAACCTCCATATCACATCTCTCGACGACGAAGACCTTTTACTTCGATTTACGTATAAGTATAATGATAATCGCTTCCCTCAAGAATACCCGCTTATGCTGTGGGAGTGGGGAGAAAAGCGCGCGCAGTAAGGAGCAAGGAGGACAGCGCTATATACTTATATACTCATCTCTCTCTCGCGCGCGCAAAATTTTCGCGGAGTGGCTGGCTGGGCTGCGCTGCTGCGCCGCGGGGCAAAAACGGGAGAAAAATGACCATCGATATAATCGCCTCGTCGCCGTAGTAGTTGGTGTCCTCCACGCCAGAGCTCCGCGCTTTCTCTCCTCTTCACCCATTATATATGTGTATAATAATTTCCCCGTGAGAGGAAAATCTGTCGCTGCTGCGGTACCTATCTATAATACACGAACTCACTCTTCATTGCTGGTGGTGTACTGAGTGCTACGTGCATCATCATTGGTGTAAGCTGTATAGTTGCGCGCGCTTTTTTTCGCTCTCATCGGCCGGGAAAGCCCCCCTGTGGGAAAGTGTCATGAGGTGCGCTAGTAGATAGTCTCTCGCGCGAGGGCATTGATACTTGCAACGCGAGTGGTGCTAGAGCGGGGAGAGAGAAAGGTGCGCGCGTAGGTGTTCTGTACTCTCGCGCAAGAAGCTCTCTCTCTCTCTCTTTCTCTTCGTAGTTCGTACACCGAGATATTTTCGCGAAAAACATGGCCGACTGAGGCTTTGTTTACGTGATAATTTTAACTCTTTGTGGCGAGGCCGCGAAAGTGTGAGAGTTTGGTGGAAGGTGCTGCACAGAAGTCGTGCGCGACTTTACGCCGGAGCGTTTGAATCGCTCGCCATCGAGGGGGAAGTGCGTCATCGACGTATATTTGCAGGTTATAATAAAAAGTGGTGGCGCGTAATTTCGCAATTGCAGTTGTAACAGTACAGGCAGCAGCACTATGCCGCGCGTCAAGGCTTCACCGAAAAAGTTCGTCAAGTCCGGCCAGGCGAACGCAAATACATGGGTTTTCCTCATGAAAGGTAAACGTTTGGTCGAGTCTCATATCTAGAGCTCCATTTTTTTTTTTTTTTTTATAAATGCATAATTTACTTTTGATGAAAAATGGCTGGAAGTATTTGTTTATTTTTTGTCACTACGATTTATATTTTTGTACAGAGATTTTTGTACAGAGAAAGTAATGCTTTCAAAAACTTCGCCAAATTTTTCAAAGTATAACTAGTATTAAATATATTTTTTAACATTTAATTGATGCACTTATTAAAAAAACGTTTAAAAATCTTTAGGGGAGAGCCTGGAAAGCTCAGAAGGTGTTCATCCTGACATGGTAAAGCTACGGCATCCAGCTTCAAATCAAGCTGCCATGTTTGTTTTTAGTCCTGGGGACCTGACCATCCAGGAAGTCATGACATTTGACGAAAATAAAAGATCCTGGTTTATAGACGACAATGTAAGGTCAGATGGCAAAATGCACCTATCAACCCCTATTGATCCTATATTTTTGGTCCTTCCATATTTAAGAAAGGTATATAAAGTCCTACTATATAAATAATTTTATTGCTGTTTGATATTGTGTGAACTTAATATATATTTTATCCTTTTTAGTCTCAGCAAGTAATGCCATTAGAACATTGTCTTCAAGATGAAGACTATCCTGAAACTTCTCGTCTTGTAAAGTGTCAAAACTTAAAGCTCTCTTTGGTTGCTGATAAAAAAGGGGATGAATCTTTACAAGCATTCAAATACAACGAAGAAAAAACATTAAGTTGGTTGAGGAAAAAAGTTGAAAGAGTATCGGAAATAGTTAAGCAAAAAGGAATCCATGTCTCTCAAGGTGCTATAAGTGCTAATTTTGTAAAAAGTAGCAAATATGAAGGTGGAACAGAAGCAGGTAATTTATTATTAAAACATGTAACAGAGATTAATGTTGTAATAAAAAATTATAATGAAATATATATTTTTTAGAATACATGAAATATGCTCATGGTATCGTTTCTGAATATCTTGAAGAAGATTTGTCTAAAAAATTATTGCAATATCTTAATTTACCAGATGATTCGGAACTAAAGAAACGTAAACTTAGTAGTCCAAAAGATGTTGTTGATGAAAAGAGACCTAAAAAAGAACCCCAAGAAGAATCCCCTAAGAATGGAGCGCTAGACCTGACTAAGCCTGAAAAGGTTTGTTTATAAATAATTTAAAAATCAAACATTTTTATGTGTTAATTTAGTTACAAAATGAATTTTTAAAGATGTATAATTATTAATTAATGATTGTATTTGAATATTTCCAGCCTGCTAAAACACCTACTGTATCGAAGAGAGAGGTAGCCAGACAAAAAGCAGCTGCTGGTTCAAAAAGTATAACTAGCTTTTTTAAGAAAAAATAAAGATTTTAAGGAGAACATTTACGACGTAGTGACTTGCCGCTTTTAAAGAAGAATCGGTTCGTCACAATAAGGCGATTTTGGAGTCTCTATGTTCCTATGAATGTTGTTACGTAAACGTCAATATAGAAAGACTTAAATTTAAGGAACTCCTTGCATAATAATCGATCGTATAGTATCGAGCAAATATTAATTACACAGTGAACAAAATTTTTTCAACTAATCTTATTGATCGCGGCACTAAACTTGTATTTTAATAGCGAAAGTTCATACGTTTAGTGGTATTTCTTATATTTTTATATAACTTGCTGATTTGCACAAAATGTTCGAATTTTTTTTTACTGTTAAATGAGATTATTTCTTTGAATTCAAAATTTTTTAAATAAGACTGTTAGATTACACCATTATGTAATTGTTAATTTTATTCTGCGATTCTGTAAAACAGAATAACTACTTTGAAATGATATTCATCATTTCTGTGTAAATAGTACACCATTTTTTAATAGTAAAGTTACAAGATTTATCATATGCATTTAATGTAAGGAAATATTTGCTGTTTAAACTATGCCTACAGTAATTTAATTTTCATTATTAGTTTTACATTGGATTTCAATATTAAGATCAATCGAAATCATTTAGTAATCTAAGCAATTTATGTATTTTATGTATTACATTTTAATTTATTCGTTTTTGTATATAAAATTGAATTATTCTTAACATTACGTTTATAAATGATTTATTAACCTATTTGAATTATTATATAGGTTACTGTGAAATTGAAGAAAAAATATTATAATATGAAGTACAATAACAATTAATGAAATGTATTTAATTATTTTTATATACTTTAACTCATATAAGTTTTTAGCGCAAAACGTCATTAAAAAAAACAGTCTAACAAGTTATACGATTTTTAGAAGTATTTTACATGTTTTTATATAAAATTACTGTACAAATAAATTTATGTAAATCACTAATCTCTCATGGGTTCTTCCATGGGTTCTGTTATTTCAGAATCTCTACATTTAGCAGCTTGTAATTCCCTTCGAATTTCTGGTGTCAAAGTTGGATGATTTTGTTTTCTAAGTAATTCTAACAAGGCTTCTCTCTGTTCTGTACTTATATCACCTTTGTACCTCTGAACAAATGTAAGAAAAGCTTGGTGCCATAGAACAGGCATCTCTCTAGGATCCCTTTCAAACCTGTAAATCACATTTATAATTCATGTCTTTATAGTTAATTAAAAAAAAATTTTCAACTTAGAATAAATGATTTCATACCTCAAAAAGTGAAAGACAACTCCATCAACTACTCTGTAGGGTAATGCATATTTTTTATCCAAAAATATTCTAAGAAAAATACTGTTAGCTCCAGTGTATTCCATTTCAGCAATTTTCAACATTGCTGCTGCAGAGTGTAAAATTGGTATAGAGTTTTTAGCAACAACTGATCCAACAATAGTAGCTTCTCTCAAGGTACAAGTTCCAGATTCCAAAAGTGGAAGTATAATACCTTTCATGAAACCACCAGGTTTAAACAATGCTTTTCTAAGAGCTTGGTACAAATGGAAGTTCAATCTTTTGTACTCCTGAAGATCATCTCTAATACGTGGCAAAAGCACAAGATTGTAAAATCTTTGAGCCATCTTTTCCTTCAAATTAGAAGCAAATATTCTTGTTGCTTGGTACATAGCTGCAGCTGACCAATTGTGAGGTTCAGTTATGTACAGTACTTGTTCCCAATTCCTTAAACTTGGTATAATTTTAAAAGCTTTAGGCAATTTACCGCTACGGTATTTTGTCAATACATCCTTTACTCCATTGTACATCTCTTGCACTCTTGGATCAAGCTCTTGCATTTGCATGGAACCAACATCTGAGAATTGGGTATCTATTTCAGTTTTTTTCTCCGTTAGTTTTTCCATAATAATATCTGCAAGAGTTCTTGTAGGTCGACCATCTCTATTCATGAACATTTCTAAGGCTCTTTCATCCTCTTCATCAATTTCAATATCTTCATAATACTCATTTCCAGTAATGCCTTCTTCATCTGATGGCTCCTCTTCACTTAAATCATCACCTAATTTTGTGATAGGTTTTCTTACTACCTTTGATGGTCCAACACCACTTTCATCTTCCAATTCTTGTTGTTGACGTCTGGCTTGTGTCAAAATTTTTTGGGTCATTTTGGAGTCAATAAACTGAAAAATATAAAATCGTGTTTAAACTAATTGTCATTTCTTCTATTTTTAAATATCAAAATGTAAAAATTTGCATGTTTCAATGATAAAAGATGCTATAAATATAAATATTTTTCTAACCTCTTCCTCGTCGTCGGTTCTAAATCGAAGCTTTTGTCGGTTTTTCATTTTTGCTAACTGATCGTCTTCCATCTGCTCGACCAAACTAACTTTTGGCTGACTCGATTCGCTTTTCGTCACTTTCACTTTCTTGGCTTTTCCCATTTTTAAAAAATTATTGACAACTGCACAGGACAATTCGAACAAAAACACGTGTGCGTTTGACGCCGCGTGTGATCTGAATTACTGAACGCAAATGTTTTCGTTTCCTACGTGTTACGTTACCGACAGAAACATGTATTAAAGGAGTATTTACACTGAGTGCGCATCATTGGGCGCGTCGGGGTGCGCGTTCAAACTGCACGTACCCGACCAATCATAGGTAGCTTGACTTCACCGGGCTAGATACTTTTTCCTGATCGATTCTGCTCGAGACAAGCGGTCGTTAATGTGTCCCCTGTGTAGATACTCCCTTAATTTATAAAAAATAAATAAAATATAATACGCATGATTTGAAATGCGTAAAAATCTAAATCAACTTGTGAAATTTAAAGAAAAATTAAATTTCTTAATAACAAATAAAATTTTAACTAAAGAGTTTTACAAAACTTCGACTGCGTCTCAGGTTTCTACCTCTCTACTCCGATTTTCTTTTCTGATTGCTTTATCTAGGCCTCAAATAAATAAGTCTAAGTTATTCTTAACATCCTTAGGATTTTAGGAGTGCTTTTTACAAACACAAGAAGTTTGGTAAACCATCTTATTTTTAAAAGTAGGGTAAATGCCATAATCTGTCAAATATACTAAAAAAATTAGTTTAAAAAGTTGTTCGAAATTATTTCTAATAAATATGGGATATAGTAATATAGCAATATTTACTTAATTGTATTTATTCCATTTTTTTTTTAAATATTCGTTTCGATTCGATATTTCTCGAATTATTCACCTAGATGGCGCTAGTTACAGGTTTGCGCCGAAATTGCGCGGGAAAAGGCGCGGAAAACAGCTACAAACATAACAATCATAGCGGGATCCGGAGGTTCTTGTGTTTTCACTACCATTTTAGTTCTCTTGTTTCTGTTTTAGTTGTCGATTTCTTATTTTTGTTAATTTAAAGTATTTCAATAAGTAGCAAACATGCCTCCAAAACTATCCAGAGATTACGATAAAGACAAAGGTAACTATTCAAACATTTTGGCATAAGAAAATTTAACCTGTTACTAGAATGCATGTGTCGTATTGAAGAAGTCAGTAATTTAATTATAATAATGATATAATTTTTAGTTTTCTAAATCTGTTTCTTAAAATTTAATTTGATTAAATTAGTAAAATTTATTATTAATTTACTATTACCAAAGTACTTAGATGAACATCACTAATGTTATTTCAATTAATAGAAGCTTTATTAGTAAAGCAAAGTTGAAATTAATTTAAATTTAAATTAATAAAAAATATTTATGAACTTTTTTTTTTTTTAGATCAACTCAAGTTGTTCTTGACTGAGTATTCAAAGATGGATGATAAGTCTGGCAATAAATGGTTTCCTTACCGAGAACAATTGACCAGGATAGCGCATAGAGAACAAGTTGCATTAGTTATTGATTTAGACGATCTTAAGGATTTTGATGATGAACTTGTTAAAATAATATGTTCTAATGCTCGTCGCTATATAAACTTACTCAATGAGGTAAGTTTAATATATTCTTCCTAATACATAAATCATTTAAATATTTTTAATAATTTCTATTTTCATCGCTTTTATTGTTATAGCTTGTTCAAAATATATTGCCAGATTTCAAAGAAAGAGCTGTTGCTGCTAAAGATGCTTTAGATATTTATATTGAACATCGCTTAGTGATGGAAGCTCGCAATCAACATCCAGGAGAGCAAAGGAATCCAAGAAATAAATATGCTCCAGAATTAATGAGACGCTTGTGAGTTATTTATTGTATATATTCATGATTGATTTTATAATATTTGATGGCATATTGAAATACGTTTTAACTTACAGTGAAATACATTTTAAAAACTTTGATGATGCGAAGTCATTATCAGTCAGAGATATTAAGGCAGAGAATATTGGACAACTAGTGACTGTTCGAGGTATTGTCACTAGGTCTACAGAAGTAAAACCTTTAATGGTTGTAGCTACATATACTTGTGATCAATGTGGTGCCGAAACTTATCAAGTCATACAATCAATGTCTTTCATGCCTTTGCAAACCTGCCCTAGTGACGATTGTCGTGTGAATAAATCTGGTGGAAGATTATATCAACAAACAAAGGGCTCGAAGTTCACCAAATTCCAAGAAATAAAAATTCAAGAACACGTAATTATAATTGAATAAATTTATCAATTGCCATTTCAATATAAATACATTCCCTTATAGAACATTTTCTATTCAGAGTGATCAAGTACCTGTTGGACACATTCCAAGAACCTTAACTATATTCTGCAGAGGAGAAACAACAAGACATGCTCAGCCTGGAGATCATGTTGTTATTACTGGAATTTTCTTACCTATTTTAAAAACTGGCTTTAATGCTAGAGAAGCTGCAGGTCTTTTGAGTGAAACTTTTCTTGATGCACATGTAAGATTTTATAAAATTATTTAATTTTCTTTATAAATCAAAATTAATATCTAATATTGATAAAAAATTAATCTAATATTGATCAATTGTTTACTTTTTAGAGAATAGAGAATTTGAGTCTTGCTCAAGATGAAAATACATCAAGTGATCTTACAGAGGAAGAATTGACAGAATTGACCAGTGAAGATTTTTATACCAGATTAGCTAGCTCGATAGCTCCTGAAATTTATGGTTTGGATGATGTCAAAAAAGCTCTTCTCTTACTCTTGGTCGGTGGAACTGACAAGAAGAAAGGTGACATCAAAATTAGAGGTAAATATAAAAACCAATAACGTCAACGGTTGTTCAAAAACAAACCATTTCAACTATTACCATCATAAACCAATAGGAACCATCAACATCTGTCTGATGGGTGACCCTGGTGTGGCCAAGTCCCAGCTACTCTCGTTCATTACAAGATTAGCACCGCGCTCCCAGTACACGACCGGTCGAGGTTCCTCGGGTGTTGGTCTTACGGCTGCCGTCATGAAGGATCCCCTGACAAATCAAATGATGCTCGAGGGTGGCGCGCTCGTTCTCGCCGATCAGGGAATCTGCTGCATCGACGAATTCGACAAGATGGCTGAGGCTGACCGTACAGCCATCCACGAGGTCATGGAACAGCAGACCATCTCCATTGCTAAAGCTGGTATAATGGCACGGCTGAACGCTCGAGTATCTATACTCGCGGCTGCTAACCCGGCGTATGGTAGATACAATCCCAAGAGGACGATCGAACAGAACATCCAACTGCCGGCTGCGCTTCTGTCCAGGTTCGATCTGTTGTGGCTGATACAAGATAAGGCTGACAAGGAGTCCGATCGCAAGTGAGTGTTTGTTGAGAAGTTTCTATTTTTTTTAATCGGTTGTTTGAAATATAGTAATTCAAAAAGGTCAGTTTACTGATTTCTATGTAAATTTGTTCTTTTTAAGATTGGCTCAACATATTACCAACGTTCACCGGCTTGGCAAGGAACCTGAAACCGAGAATCAAAGGAAAGCTCTAGATATGAGCATTATGAGGAGGTACATTCTAATGTGCAAAACTAAAACACCTGTTATTCCAGAAGAGTTGACAGATTATATTGTCGGTAGGTATTCTTCATATCAAATCTTGTAAAAGAGAAATCACAAAAACTTTAGTAACAGGCACAATCATTAATAACATACTTAATCAACAGACACCTACGTGGAGATGAGAAAAGAGGCACGCGATGATAGTAAGAACAATACCTTCACCTCGGCTCGTAACCTGCTCGGCGTGCTCCGCTTATCCACGGCTCTCGCCCGTCTGCGCCTGGCAAATCAGGTCGAAAAAGAGGACATCAAGGAAGCCAATCGACTGATCAAAATGTCTAAGCACTCGATCACCCACTGTGACACGAGGGTCGTGAACACTGCTAATCAGTCCAAGAACAGGATCTACACGATCATACGCGAGCTTGCCGGTGACAACAAGGTGGTCAAAGTGTCGGATATCATGGAGCGTTGCACCGGTAAAGGTTTCAAACCCGATCAGATCAGCGACTTCATCGAGGAGTACGAGGAGCTCAATGTCTGGCAAGTCAATCAGTCCAGAACGAAAATTACGTTGATGTAAGCCGAGGGGAGTCGTATTGGAAGTATTTTCTTATTTTTTTAGAAGTTTATCGATAATGTGAGAAGTGAGTAATTGCGTAATTTTAGGTATCGACAAATCGATTTTATAGATTTATAGTGTATTTTTATATGTTGTAAAAAAAAATAAATGTAGCCTGATTTTTATACAATTGTAATTCAGTTTTGTGTTTTTAAACTGTAGGGAAGTAATATTTAACTTTGAATTTAGAGATCAAATTTATAATATTTTGAAATGATTTAGTAATGATGCAATGCAAAATGTTATGATTTAAAGGTTTAATAAGAATAATCATCATTATACATAAAATTAACATATATTTCAATGTTCTTTTTATAATTTGCAATATTATCTCTCTTTTCAATTATTTTTTCTGTTCATTTATAGTCTTACGTATTGTGTTGACATATGTTTTATGCAAATAAATTGGAAAAAAGCATTAAAAAAACTGAACAACTTCAGTTAGATGTATGAATAACATTTCCTTTGAGTATCATAACAGGACGAAAATTATGTGAGAACTACATATTTTTTCAAAGAATGCATGTAGTTATTATATAAGTTACATTCTATGTCAAGAGTATTCATGACCCAATTCTGCACTATACAACTTTTTATTGAAGTTTACGCGCATCCTTGATCATTTTGTCATTATTTATAAAAACTGCGTATTTGGTTTCATAAAGAGCATTCTTTAGCCATGATCCGAGTAGCTAAAACTACATCATGCATTTGCGCGAATCCACTTTGTATCTGTAAGCGATAACCGAGATCTCACTGTTATCCGCTGACCATTAAAACTTCACTTTATCGTGGCCATCCTTATATGTTTCATGTTCATAATTAAACATATTTAAATAAAAAAAAAAAAAAACAATATTGCTGACCCTTGTTTTTATTATTCTCTCGAAAACCAATCAACCTTCAATACCAACTTCTTCGCTTCATTCTCATTACCATAAACTTGTACTTCGGCTTCCCTACAAAGCTATATGCAACACAGCCACATCGAAATTTCCATCAACGAAGTCAACCATCGTCATCTTACCTCCTCGTGGCACACCTTACCCTCATTAACTCGCGTTCCCGCGGCAAAAGCATCGAAAAATCCGGGGATAGCCGGGCAAAAAAGCCCGCTTGCGCGCATAGTCCGCATTCCCCAGCGATACAATTAAAATCCCCTCCCTCCTACTTCTTTCCCCTCCTCTGAAGAATGCAATCTCTCTCTCTCTCCCCTGTCGCGAAAAAGGAGAAGCCGAACTTGAAAAAGTACCTACATGTCACGTAGATAGGTAAGTATACTTGCAGCTACAGCGGAGAGAACAGAATAGGAAGAGCGACTGGAGACTCGCGACCTCGCTATACCTAGCGTGAAAGAGTAGAGGGATAGTTTATTGGTAGCCTCTCGCGTAGCCTAGTTTAGACGTTTAGACTTTACGGCACGTTTCGGTTTGTATAGCGGCGACGCGCACAGCGATGGTTGTTGGCGTATAATGGCGATTGTCCGACGACCGTCCCGTTGTACGTATGTAGGTATACATGGCGAAGCGAGCTCTGGTGCAGCAGGCTGGATGACGGGCGCGAAGTTTGTTTGCAGAGAGAGAGAGAGAGAGAGAGAGTTGGTCGCGTGCGCAGGGCGAACGCGCGCGAGGGTATTTCGAGCTCGCGGGTGTGGGGTCTGTGCGCGCGGAGAGTTGAGAATGAAGAGGGGGGAATTTTTTGGGTGGTTTTGATGTAGTTCGGATGGCTGG
>JAPYZO010000701.1:0-23050 GCA_030522905.1 Torymus flavipes | reverse complement strand
TTCACTGCGGAGACCAGAAAACCGCAGCGAGAGTCGCGTCACCTCGGCTACAAGCCCTTTCCTCAATTTTGTTCCCCGTTCTCTCTCCGCCCTTTTTCACCCCTCGACAGCTTCGACGAATTCTTTCTTCATATTCACTGGGGAGTGATAGTCCGTCGTCCGCGCGAGCCAACAAATTTTTCCAGCCCGCGCCGCGCCCTCGTACATATACAGGCACGCTCGGCTGCGCATTTAAATCCTCGTCGACTTTTCGCGGGGATTCCCCTGTCTCTCTCTCTTTCTCTTTCTCTCGTACATTATATTCGAGGTTCTTGCTCGCTCGCGCGCATACGGTAGACGATCATCCTGGGACCGATTCTTCCCACGCACAATTTACAGTTTCACATTTTATTCCCATCGCGGCTTACCGCGAGGGTGGTAAGAGTGCGCGCACGCGGATAAACTCGTTTCGTGCGCCTCTGCGCGAGCGACTTCTCTCTCTCTCTCTCTTTTTCTGGATCTCCCCCCACCTACGGATCTTCATCCCCTGCGCCTATCGCAGTAGTACACTGTCGCCGCGACTTTTCCCGTCTCTTTTCTTTTCTTTATTCCGTTTTATACGCGAATAAGCGCGCGGATCGGGCCAGCGATGTATCCTGCATTTTCCTTTATATGGTATCTCGTATTATATATATGTCAGAGAGAGAGCGCAATTTTTTGTCTTATTATTTCTTTTGAAAATCTAGAAATTCTGTAGTACAATGATGTAAGAGACTTTATAAAATTCTATCTTTATATAGAATGCGACTAATGTTAAAACTTGGTTGGTTATGCTAAATAATTATACGAAAAATTTTTAAAAATTTTTAAAAGCTTTATACATAATAAATATAATTACATGCACCATAATTTTTATCTATAAGAATATATTTCCATGTAGGAATGGTAATAGACGAAGGAAATATTAATTTCACATTTACATTATAAATACGCTAATTTGTAATTTTTAAATTCTACGTTCATCTTACACTCGACGACTGCATAAACAGTTATTAATTGAAGTTTTTCAAAGCAAATACACACGTAATTAACGCAATTTACAACGATATTAATATCACTGTTATCTCGTAAAATGCATTGCACGCTCCTAATGAATATTCAGATGCAAAATCCTCTCGCATTGCACTGCATATACTCAGCATACTATAGTTCACCACGTATTTGTTTATAACCAAGTCAGCAAAGAATAAATAAAAAATTCGTTAACTCGTTTGACTCTCTGGCAGCGCAAGCGCTTGAAAAATTTTAATCGCAAATGCACGAAGAGCCAGCTAATTAAATCATGCAGCCTGAAATCGTAATTAGTTCTCTCCTCTGGCGATTCCTCCTCAAGCCCGTCGTAAAAAAGTGTAAATCGGACATGCTCCGGGAAGCTTTGCCTCGCTCGCTCGTATAACGACCATCTCGTGCGTTCGCGCAGCCTAGTATATGCATCGTCATTCTGTTTCGCCTCTCTTTCTTTCTCTCTCTCCACGCTCATTACCATCCGAATCCCACCCACTTGACTAGGGAGCGCAGATTCGCCGTTCTTACCCTCCTACTTTAGCGTCTTGTAACACCTGATTTCCCTCTGCGCGGAAGATTTGGGTTTTTACGTCACAGCTTTTTGTTTTCCGAAGCTGTAAGAAGTATCTTGTATAAAATTGGTGGGGAAGTTCACGATTCAAGCCTTCTTTTCTTTCAGTTTTTAGTTTTTCCCTATTAATTATTCTGTAGTCTCTTTACGATACTGTCTGCAATTGTTATGAACTAATTCTTAATATCTCTTGAGATGTTATGTTATTTTCACTACTTTGATCATTTTATTACGTATTTCAGCATTACGGTAGAAATGGAATCCATTATCTGTCTAACAAACAGCTAGTTGTAGCAGGAGCAGCTAGAAAGAATACAAAAATTTTCTTTTTTTTAGTCATAAAAGGGTCAGTAACGTACTTGTTGTGTATGAATGCATTATATGATGTTGAGTGAGAGTCAGAATCGGATGAAAAAATAAAAGTTTCATGAATTACTCGAAGAGTTTGTTCAGATTTTCGCATCTGATGCTCTGAGAGAGTTTTTCTTATATAATTAAATTAATATTTTGTGATTATGCCATTTTGTTTTCAATCTATAAAATGGGCAGTTTAATGGATAGAAATCGTTTTGTTATAATCACAAATAATGTATAGTTTTTAAATCCATTTCCTAACTTTTTAGGCCTTTCATATGAACGAATTCCTGCCAGGGATTCGGTTATAACTATATTTATCCTTTTCTGTTAAGTAGAAATTTTTTCTATAGAAATTATTGAAACAAAATATGAATGACGTATTAATCTTGTAAGAGAAACAAATGAAAATTTTAAATGAATTGTAAGATATTAAAAAACGTTTCTATTTCGGCTACAAGAAACCAGTGTAACTGTTCAGGATGCAGTCATGCAAAACATTGAATGATTCATCGGCTACATTTTTATTACGGAAGAAAGAGGGTTTTTACGTTGGAACTAATGAGATCATAAAAAATAACAAGTCTGCCACCTACGTAATCTTCCACAGTTTAATGGCGTGGAATGTCTTTTCTATTATAAAGAACGCTATCGTTAAATTAATACTCCAAAATACAAAGAGATTATGTGCTAAATTTTAATGTTTGCTAAACAATCATAAAGTTATCCTTTACAAAAAAGTGTTCTTGTATATTAAGATATCCATATAATGTTAATATTAAATAGAAATGTTTTTTCCATAAAACTGTTATTAAATCCGGTTGGTTTTAAATAAGCTACTGTTAATAATTTTTATTGAATTATATATATTTGTAATTTGAAATTAGAGTGCGTAACATAATTAGAAAAGCATATAAAATAGTTATTTCTTATTTATGAGTCGTATTTATTGGTATATCTAAAATAAAATTCGAAAAGCATGAGTGTACAATGTATACATATACGATGCTAAAATAATAAATTTTAATTTATAAACAGATCGTTAATATCCATGAAACATGCAATTGCTGTCTTTTAAATTACTATACAGATATAAATAGTTTATACTAATGAATATTTCAGAAGCACAAATTCTCTTAGCTCACATAAATATTTTTCTTATATTCAAGTATATTTCTATCATTTTATTGCTGAGCTTACAATATCATTTGATTATTCCGATAAATACATAATCTAACAACATGCTTAATAAATAATCATTGATTTTGTGAATTTTCGTTCTAAATTTGCTATTTTAAATTTCAAAAACTTCACATGCTCCTAAAACTCAATACAACCGAACCACGTAATAGAATTACGCAAGACTATTTAGCGTGCGGGAGAAAAACGCCCACCAAAAAGAGAGAAAGAGACAGAGAAAGAGAAAGAGTTAAGCGCGTGGGAGGGATACACCGACTCCTTGCTTTAATTGGATTATTCATCCTCTCTGATCGTTCCTGTTCGTTACCGTTTCCAGACGATACCGAGCGCTGGACCGTGGCGAGCCTTGGGTGGATGAAGAAAGCCAGCAGAGAGAGAGGGAGAGAGGAGATTCATTCTAAACCCGCTGGAGCACATCGCCCCGTCGACTTCCTCGTATTCAATCGCTCCAATTTCTAATCGATCGCCGTTGCCGCCGTCGCCGCCAAGATGCCAGCAGACAACGAGGATGCTCGTGCAGAAATCGACGTGAGGGCTCGCACAATTGCCTCGCTCTCTGGCCGGCCATCCTCTCCGCCCGGTCCCCGGAAAACAGATACACTTCATTTCAGCCTGGCCAAGAGGAGTCGCCGCTACACCGTTCTTTCTCCGTTTTTACCGGACTTACGTAACTATCGTTGTTTTATTAGTCACTTTTATCGTAAAGATCAGCTTTATTCAACTCCTAAAAGTACAGTTCTAAAAGAAAACTATATTGTTGGTATTGATTTCAATTTTATTCTTGATTTTAATTTTGATTCTCATTAACATACTATAATTAAACTAAAGTCACCAAATTTTTTCAGGACGAATAACAGCTCCCGGGTAGTGAGGAAGCCTACGGAGAACGTAAAGGATACATCCAAAAGCTATACCATCATTGAGAGTAAGAAAACCGAGCCAGCTACTTAAATTACTTTTTTTTTCGTGTGCTATACACGATGACTTGCAAAGTCTATAAAGGCCATAATAAAGGACCTCATTATTTTATAGCTATCCGATATCGGCACGCCGCCCGTAAATATAACGGAACAAATTTTACTTTCATTATGTAGTATGATTACCCCGAATCCCGCGGGGCATTCTCGGCTAATATTCGGATCGGCGCGCACGTCGGAAGCCGCGATACTGCGGACGGTAGGCGAGAAGCGCAGAGTAACACGCGATACTTTAGGCAAACAGCATTACATTAGCGCTCCGATCAAACATTTTGCGGCTTTCGTGCCCTCCCCCCCGTCCGCCTCTGATACATAATACACGACGACGCGCGCCCGCAGGGTGTACATAACTCACAGCGCCGCTCGGCAGAAGAGTTTGCGACCTGCGGCGTCGTTATAACTTTCGCCGCGGTGGCGGCGGCGGCGGCTCCCTCTCTCTAAATTTATTGAAATCGCCCAAGTTTTCCTGCCTCCACGAGGAGCGCGCGCGCGGAAGAGTTGGTCGAGAATGAAGCGCGCGCGCGCGATAATGTTTGCACAAGCGGGTGCAATTATCCGGCGATGTATGGCTCGTTTGCTGCCGCGCGTGGCTTAAGTGTCTCGGCGCACGTTATATCGCCATTGTTTCTGCATTCTTGAAACATTAATCGGCGAGAGATGCCTTGTAAGCCTGAAAGCTTCCTTCGCGTGCGCGGTGCCGGGGGTTTTGTCTGTGCGCGTATTATATATATGTACTCGCTCTCTCGAAAACTTTTATTGCCCGCTCTGTGGAGCAGTGGAAAAAGTCTCGTATAAATTAGTAAACGTTAATGGCTTTGAATGTTGCGTATTCATTATAATACATTATAGTGCATTTTTTATATTATAATCGTTTTTTAAATAATTTAATAATTGGATGAGATATATGTGGCTTTATAATATATAAAAGTAAATGGTTT
This sequence comes from Torymus flavipes, assembly GCA_030522905.1. NCBI lineage: Eukaryota > Metazoa > Arthropoda > Insecta > Hymenoptera > Torymidae > Torymus > Torymus flavipes. The sequence continues at coordinate 17,966 of JAPYZO010000701.1, read as the reverse complement.
GTACAAGAATTATAGTTGGCGCAGTATGTTGCAAGGTTACACCGTAATTTATTGTTTGTCATGTCTATTTTATTGAAAATACACTTATTAAATTTCAACAAGCAAATTTTATATAGTTTAATTTTCAATCATATCAACATTGTCAAATGTATAGATTTTTTTTTTCATTGACACAAACTTTCGATGTACATTCTCGTCCATATCAAAGAAAAGAAAAACAATTGAAAACGTTATAGAAGCAAAACAGAGCCATACAAAATCACTGTCAAAAAATCCGACCACAAAGCAATTAACGCGCTGCTCAACCCGCATCATCAGGCGGAGAGGATCGCGGTTACATAGTATAGCGCCGTCGCCACGAGAAGAGGAAATGGAAAAAGCAGGAGCGAGGAAAAAAAAAGACGAGGCGAGAGACACGGGCGGGCGTGCGCGGGCGCGTCATTGATCTCCGGTTAAAATCGAATCACTCCTCGATGTAACAAGATAAATAGTCAGTCGCCGCGTGGCCGGTGGTCGGGGGGAGGGACAGTATAGAGGCGCTATACGCGGAACCCGCGGAGTCATGCTGACTGCCGACGGCGCCGTGGACATGTGTACGCGGCCATGTATACACGCGTGGAAATTCGGCCGCTTACTTAATCCCCCCGTATTCGGCTACTTCTGTGTTTCTTTTTTTTTCCTGACCGATGCTGCTTTTTCACGCTGCACTGTCGAGGTATGGGGCACACCTGAAAGCTTTGGTTACGGGGAAAATTGTATAATGAGAGAGCAGGTTGTTGTGAAATGCGTGTGTCAAACATCTAGTTTGTTGAATTTCGATGACAGAGTTTATACTTGTAGTACAGACTTTCGCGACTTCTTAAAATTATTGACTACACAGTAGTAAAATAATATAAGTAACGCGTAATTAGGTCTGAATTTGCTAAAATAAACGTTCTTATGATTGCAGAGATAATCACTAATATTTCTCATTTGCTAAATCACGTCACCTTCTCGGAACCTTGCCCACTGAACCCGCGCTCTTTCTTCCCCTTTTCGTAAAATACCTACTCTCCGCTCACCGCAAAATTCAATAAACAATGGCCAATTATTGTGGAAGTTCATTCGCCGTCAATATCCGGAAACAATTTTCCCCTCATCTCGTGTCTTCATTTGCCGAACAATCGTGCGTCCAGCTTAATTCGCGCTTGAGCGCTCCTTTCCGCGCAGCACAACAACAACAGCGAGACCTCCGCGGGGTACAACCAGATTTTGCGTTTTTCGACGACACCACTACTACTACGTGCTATCACGAAGACACTCTGCTTTTTGCGCGTCGCGGTTCAGCTTTAGTCACGGATACGGCCTGGGCACGTGACTCTGTAGCCGCACGCAGAGCGCGCGCCCGAGCGCACAGTGTTTTACAGGTGTTTGCGCCGAAACCACTTCTCTTCGCTGCCGCCGTTGCTGCTCCTCCTCCTCCTCTCTTTCCCTCTGTTTCTTCTTCTTCTTCTGCTTCGTCTTTTTCTTGCTTTATCGGACGTTAAATCGTTTAGTCCTGGGAACGCAGCCGGCACGCTCGAACGATCGCTCTCGTTGCCGCGCCGTTAACACGTCGTCGCCCCGGTATTTTGCCGCCGACGCCGCCGACGCCGCAGCCCATGGTACTTACGCGTCCGGAGAAATAGAGATATTTAAATCATGTCGTTGGACGGTAAGCGAGGCGCGAAATCCGCTCTTGTCTTGATGATTTTGCGGCGACGATCACCTGTTTATACGCTTACTTTGAGGCGTAATGAGGCGGATGATTTTTCCAATTATATAGTAGATGTTGTTGAGAAGAAAAAATATTATGATGATCTATACCCGATTTGGAAAATAAAACAGCTGCGCGCTTTATGAGACATGCAAAGATATAGGTTGTCGCAACATCAATCTTAATTTTTAATTACCGCATTTAAAATTTTTGTTGACGCCTTTATATACGCGATTCTTCATCTCACGCGTACGTTTTGCAGTGAGCGCAAGTTCATATAACGCGCGCGCGCATTGTAATAAACACGGCGGGATAAAAAAAAACAGGATAATTTTCACTCGTATTACCCATTAGTTTTGCGTTCAAAAAAGCGCGCGAAGGTATAAAGAAGCAGGCGCTGCCAGTCTTCGGGATTCATAAAACTAGCCTTTAAGCGAGGAACTCACTATATAGCAATTACCCGGCTGGAGTAGCTGACGCCTAAGGCAGAGCGCGCGCGTTGGTTGCTGCGCGCGGTGGCTGAGTACCTGCCACGGGATATAGGTATAGATATATAGTAAGCGCCGGGGCTAATGTAGGCGCATCGAGCGCGCGCCTCGACACTTGATGCTTAAATCACTTCATTACGGAATGAACATTACCCCGACGCTTCGTAATATGCAAAACGAATAGTAAGCCGTTAACTGAGGTATTTGCTTAATTGAAAATCAGCGTAAAGTGGGTTGGAGCTTTTCATTTATTAAATGAAGTTTTGAAATAACGTTGAATATGCATTAGAATTATTGATATATAGTTTTTGTCAAAATTATTAAAATGGAAGCAGTCGCAACTTTTGTTGGTATTAGGCAATAAAACTGATTGCAAAACGCTTAGAGTTTGATAAATTTTATTTCTGTAATTAAAAAATTATTCGTATAACAATCACCATATTTTTATAATATTTGCTATAAATTTATTTCTTACTTAATATATCTCAACAATTTATTGGAAATATTCGTCATCTTTCTGCCCTTTAAAAAATCACTTTCCTCGATCTACGTTATCTATTATCACATAAAAGTTCTATAAGGAACAGTGCGAAAATCGATGATACCATGGCGAAGGTGCACAATTCGAAACAATATCACTGTATACGGTTGCGAGAACTCGGTGGAAGGGATAGATAGGGGAAGAGTGGAAACAAAAAATCAGATAAAACGCCCGCAAAGTGTGATCGCTCGTGTTGCAGAAGAAAGGGGGCGGAATCGCGCGCGCGCGCTAAAGGGGGATGAGATTCGGGCTCGGTGAACCGTAGCTTAAGATAAACCCTTCATCCGTTTCTTGCTGTGCCGGCGCTTCCTTTCTTCCCTCCGCCGCCACCGCCGCACCTCCTCTCCTTTCTCTCCTCGTCATTCGCCCTTTAATGTAACTTTGATCGATACGTGCGACGTGTATGAAAATCTTGCAGTTTGGTATCTACGGAAATTTATATTTGGAGATAGCTGTGAACCTGACTGAGGATTCAAGTTACTTGATGCTTTGGTATTAGACTTTCTACTTTGGAATCGAACAGTAATTTAAGAAGAATTTTTCATTATTTCAATTTAATTTTAAGTTTTGTATACAATTATTAGAGTCATGCACTGTTTGCAATGATTTGAGGAACATCAACGAATATCTTGAAGAATTAGTAAAAATCAAATATTGTAAAAGTATAACGAATTGTATATAAGGCTTCATACTTATTTTTAAATCGGTCCTGCACCTATAGCAAGCGTGAAAACGGTTGGCTTAAAATTAAATAAATTCTGAACACACAAAGAACTAAAAGCTTCTGCGATGATTTATGTTGCCTTTAATCTCAACAATGAGCTCCAGCGCAGCTAATTATTTGAACGCGGATGTAGAGCAAACTTCATTTAGCTTTTGATAATTAATTAATTGCGCAACGCTATGTACATTAAAAAAAAAACGATCGTATAAAAATTATTTTGAAAGGTGAGCGACGCTGATCGAAACGATAAGTTTATCTAGCGTGAAAAGTATCTTGTTTAAATTGCTTTCCAAGCTCACCGTGTAATAAAAACGCAGAAACTTAGAAAGCGGTGCAATTTCGATTAGAATTTATATACCTAATCGAACTTCGAAATGACGCATTTTCGTAACGACGGACGAAGAAGATAGGCATAGATGGACGACCGCCGGTGCCGCTCACGACGCGTAAACATCGGTTTTATGCAGCACCCCGCACTCTCATCTCGCCATTGGTCTTTAATTTCACGCTGTTGAATGCGCGCGAGCCTCCGCTCCTAGATTTATAGTCGTTTCTTTTTCTCTTCCTCTCTCCCCTCTTTGTCTTTGCGCTTCCAACATTTCACTCTATCCTCCTTCCTTTTTTCTCCTCTTTCTCGTTTTTCTTTTGCCTACAACTGTTCTTTTTCTTTGACTTGTATAATCTCGCCTCGGTTTAATTACTTTATTTTTATTGTTTGCTCTTTTCTGCTTATTATTTTTCTTAATAATCATTTGCAGTTTATTGGGTTGGTTCAATGATCTATGAACGCATAAAGTTCGATGTGATGAAATGGAAAATTAATTTTCATGTAATCAACTATTCAATCATGAACAATATCTGAATCAGATATCGACATTATTCATCTGCAAATTTTTTTCAAATACTTCAGTAAATATTTGATGCAAGGAATAATTATCAATGATTATCAAATAAAAATAATAATGAATAATTCGACGATAATTATTTTTCGAATAATCGATTATTTGAAAAAAATATTCGATCGATAATTTTTCCGAATTTTTTTTTAAACACTTCTAAAGGCCTAAAGGTTTTCATGCAAAGCGTGTTTATTCATCAAAATCATTTTATATACTTTTTCACTCTTTTAACTTATATCTATATTGAACTGAATAAATTATTATTTACAATCAATAAGTCGTATAAAAGAATCGTATATAGTGCACAATTTTATACATTATATTATAGTATAATACAATATTCAAATATCCGTATAAAATATTCAAGATTATTAAAGTCATGTATAATTTTCAGGCCGATTTCTCCAGCATTCAAAATTCACGTAAATTCAACAACAGCAGCAGGACTACTATAGACCCAAAGTCAGGAGCAGCAGCATCTTCTCGCTCGACTTCCAGCCAGGATGCGGATCGAGCTAGCCCCCCTCCACAAACTTTTACCCGGCTTCGCGCCGTCGGGACCCCGATATCTCGTCGGCAGTCGTCGGCACCTCCGTATTTTCTGGCGTTTCCCGGCGATCCTTCGCACCATGCCGCCACTGCACCAACAGCAGCAGCAGCAGCAGGCAGCAGCAGCATCGGCGCGAGGATATATATCAAGCAGTTATTGCGGATGGTACGGAGACTCATAATTTCCCCGGGTTTGTTTTGTTTCTCGCGCGGCGCGCAGAGATAGAGTATATAGGAAAGGGGGGATGGAAACAAAGCGGCCGAAAGACGCCCGGAGAATAAGTGAAATGAGCAATGAGACGCGCGCGCGAGGAGAAAAAGGGAGAATGGGAGAGAGAGAGAGGGAGAGAGAATTGATGCGTGGGAGAGCGCGTGAGGAATGGCCGCGCACGCGCGCACGTGGTGCGAGAGGACGCTCGCGGGGAGGGCGATAACAGGGTGAGAAAGTATAGACGAGAAGAAGGAGAAACGAGGGCTTGCTTTAATATGTTTCTGCTTGAGAGGCAGAAGTGGGGAGAATTGGAATGCATGCATGGATGTGTTGTGTAATATAGATGCGGAAGAATTAAATTTAAGAAAATTAGAATTTTATATCAACAACTGGATATATTTTGAAATACAAATCTCTATTATGATCTACTTTACATTTGCGCAATCAATTTAAATTTATTCAATAAAATTAGATAAATGTAAGGGGAGTCGGCAATGGTATGTCTGACTCATCTATCTGTAACTACTACCCTGTGCTTAAAATTGGATTAATTTTGTGAACATTATTGAAAAGTTTATTTACAAGATACTTATTTAAATATTGACAAATAAAGAAATTTCAGTTTTAACGAAAAAATGCATAAAAACCGCATACATTAAATTTGTTACATAGAAATAATAAGTTTTTTTTTTATTTGCATATTTGGAATCATACCATTGCCACATTTGTATTACCTCGAATATCTGATACGTCATTGCGAAATCTCATTTGAAAACTTGGGGCTTTGCCAATTAGTCAACATCCGCTTACATAATATAAATTCCGTTAGCCGCTGCTGCTATATACAAACAACATTTTTTGAATAATCGTAATGAAGCAGCGCGGCATTTAAAAACGCGCTCCGCAGAATAACAAACGCGCGCACACGTGTGTGCATAATCCTTCTTTGAACGAGCAAAAATAAACGAGTATAGTCGGGCGGAGAGAAGGGGGGTGAGGAAAAAAACGGACAGTTCCGTAATCCATGCGTATTGATCGCTTCTGAGGAACGGCGCAACGGTACGCGATTTCGCGAAAAAGCTAATGAATATCGAACGAGTCCGTTGAAAAGCAGCAGCGAGCAAGAGAGAAAGAGAGAGAGAGACTCGCTACCTCGTTACGTGAGCGCGTGCACAAGTACTTTAAGGGAATCCATGGAAGCGCAATCGAATCTCGGCGCGAATGTCTTCGTCTCTTCCGTCTTGCCTGACTGCAATTAGCCCCTCTGGATTGAGTGACGACGAGCAAAAAGAGAGAAATGTAAATCTTTCTTTGGGAGACTCTTCAATTCTTTCGTTATCTTGACTCTTCTTATTTTGCTGCCTTTGTATTTGGAACGATGAGTACTGGTAATTATTAAATAAGAAATTTTTTTTTATTATTCGAAAAAGATTCAGGAGTTAAAAATATTTTAAATAATTAAAAAATAATTCATAAAAAATGTCGTTTTCTTCATACTTTCACTTGCGCTACTTATAAAACAAGCACACAAGCGCCATATTTACAACGAAAACCCTGAAATTTTTAAACCTAAACTTCTCAACTCCTACGTTACTCACGATCAGCAATTCAATCGACCACTTAAAACATTTCCATTTCTACATTTTCATCCACAAAAGCGATTCACACGCAGTTTTTGCGCGCTTGGCTCCGAAACAGCCTGACGCACTATACGCGCTCTCTAGAAAACGTTCCATTTCAAGTCGCGCGCACTTACGACATTTCTCAGCAACGCGTCTCTATACCTCGAGAGCTCGCTCGCGCATCCTCGGCTTATATACGCGCCATAAATTCCTTTTTTGTCCCATTTTCCTCCTCTCCAAGCCGATGGCATAACAGTCCGGTCGCGCGCTGCGGCCTATACGGCGACACGTTGCGAAAGAAATATTTCCTGGGCAATCAATCAATATTCAACGCGCATATTAATGGCCGATTAATGCCGCGATATACTCGTGCGTGCGCGCGCGTGCATCCTTGCATTCGCGGCGTGCCACGGGGAGGTCGGCCCCGCGTCGTCGACGCTTTTTCAGGCGCGGGGGGGCTTTCGCAATCATCGATCGCGGCGCTGCTGTGCGGAAGGCTCGTTCCGTATGCAGCGCTCGTCGCCGGCCTGAGAAGCTTATAAGTAACACGGTAATGACATAGGCTGTCATGGTGTGTGCGCCCCGGTCGCCGCAGCAGCGATTCTCTCCTCTCTTTCTCTCTCGTTCTTTCTATTTCTTGATCTTTGCGCTGTCTTCGGTGCTCTCGTGTGCTCGGTTTGCCCTTCTTTTCTTGCGTCCACGCGCGAGTCCCGTCCGATTACTCATCTTCTTTATCTTTATTATGTATTTTTCAATTCGACGCCGATGATCCTCGTATTTTGATGCCTGAGAACGCGCGACGATGCTCGCGGGATCGCTCATGCCACGCAGCAAATACTTTGAAATGTTCATTTTGATATTATTTATGATATGTCGGTGATAACATTATTTGCTCGCCGATGCAAACGCCACGAGCGAATCGTTCCTTGCTTTTACAGATAGGTGAAAAATATTTGTAAATTTGTAAATATCATTTCGGATTTTATAGTATATACACGATCGTGTATAATAACAGAAACTATTTAAACAAAAAGAAATAAACCCTTTATTTTATAATACTCTCTTTTGATTTTCAAAAATTTAATTTTCAATCAAAACTATAATTAATATATGTAAGATGAAATTCATTGAAGGTTTTAGTATAATCAGTGTTCTCAATATCTCAATAGATTGTTTATAATAAGAAACTTGTTAGAAAAAACTAAAAAAATGTTAAACCAAGCAAGAAAACAATATGCAATAGTTACAGACACGTAATATAAGTACTATTCATATCGTTCGGTTCTTTGATGTTGGAGCGATAGCTGGTATGACGATTAATAGTGGTCGATTTATTGCGATTTATTTATTCAAACCGATGCTCGATCGGATAAGCCTGTGATAAGGTTCTTTTTTCGAATTTTTACGCGGCTTTCTTTCAATTTGATGTATCACCCACACCTTTGTTAATGCGCACATGCTGTATGTATGAGTAATCTAATATAATCGTTGAAATTACTTGAATGATAACGGGCATTCCGTGTTTCTAGATAACAATTTTAAATTTTATTAACTACGTTTATAAATATTTAAAATTACGATAACTGATTTTTAAATTATTTTCAGTTAAATTTTAATTATCAGATCTCAAAGCGTTAACAATTTATGATAACTATTCATAATACTATAATATAATCAATAGTAACATCATGAAAAAGAAATTACAAAATCAGAGAAAGAACTTTAATTTCCTGACAACAAATCAATAAATTTCGATTCAATTAATTAACGCACATAAGTGACTATAGATTTCTGCATCAAATAACAATAATTACAATTTCCGAGTTTTCGTAACTTGTCAGCAACAGCGGCCTGCAGAGCCCTAAACATGTTCTAATAACCAGCTTATTAACATTTCGCCATAACCATAATATAAAAAAAATTACAATTCACAGTCAACGATCTGAAGCGCGAGCCTTCGCGTTTTTACAATTCAGCGGCTAATTAAATAGAGCACTTAAATAGTCGTTATCCGGTCTTATCGTGTCAAAGCTGCGGGCGGCAAAGCACCGGATAAAGGATCATTTCTGCGAGTGCGCGCGCGGAGCGAAAGGGAGAATTACGAGGACTACGTTTTGCGCGCGTATGTCTGGAGGAAGTAAGCGTCCGACCAATTAAAAAAAATTCCTAATATAAAGTTCTCTCGCGCCATCTTTACATAAAGAAGCCGCATATCGCTCGAGTTTTTATAATGAAACGGGAATATTTATGGCGGATTCGCATGCGCGCCAAGGATAAGTTACAGAGTCGGCGCTGCAATTAGCGAAACGATTCTCTCTATAGTGTTTGTATTGCGAAAAATTGAGATTTCCTTTTATTTTTTTTTGCTTGACGTAGCTCGTGCTCGTTGAAAATTCTTTGCATACCGTAGGATGTAATTAGTTCGGTGGGAGGTTAGGGATGAGTCAATTTTCGTGAGATGATGGATTACGTTGCGGCTTTCAGATATTAATTATTTCTTAATTTTCTTTATCATTCTTTTATATTGTGCATGTGCGCGCGGCGTGATAACATCGCACCTTGTTAGAGCATAGCCTTGTAGTATGCAATAAAACGTTTATCATACGATTAACTGCATTGTAGTTTTTGTAATGTAACGAGTTTAATGAATGTTGCATTATTCTTGCCACTTTTTTTAAAAAGATTATTCTAGTTTCTCGTGATCATAAGAATGGCACTTGTGTTCGTGTGTAAAACACATTAAAGTTTTATTATTTTTCTTAAAATCGTCAATGGGAAGTGCACTATTCTTTTCTACATAATTTTTAAATTTAAAGAATTACCTATTGTATTAATTTTCATGTTAAAAATACTTGTTCAGGACTTTATAGCATTACGTTCCCTAAATACCAGAGATTAGAATTATGCATCAAATGAATATTACTTTCGGTATAAGCAGTAAATATTATAATTTAACACATTTTAGTAAACATCGCTGCTGCATGCAATCGATATAAAAGGTCAGATGTGAAAATATTGAAATTAGACACTTTCAAGTTAGTTTCCACAGCCATTTACAATAATCCTGATCGAGAAACGTAAATTTCTTGTTCGGGTAATTAAGGACACAGTCCATGAATTAAACATATCGAAGAAATCTTTAATAATTACCGTTGAACAATTAAAAAACATTGAATTCTAATGACTTGATCGCGTTTCCGATTGAGCGCACTACTGACGCTCATAGCGCAGTTTCGTTTTTCCTCGCATCGCGGCAGTGCGAAGAAAGAAAGTCCGGCTACCGGGAGGCGAACAATATAGCGTCTGACATCTAAGTACTCATAAGCTTCGTGTTTAAGTGTTTCATTATCATTTAAATGTCTTTGTAATGATGTGGTTGCTAAGTGCAGGAAAAGTTACAAATTAAACATGATTATTTATCGCAAAAAGTTTCTTACCATTGAATAAACAAACAATTAACCTAATTTAATAATATTCTTTATTAAATATTAAAATTATTTGGTTTCCCTAATAAAATCTTTGAATGACTATGGAAGACAGTTATAGTTGAATTTTTTCACTCACTCTGATAAAGTATGATATATGTATAGGTGATAAATATTAAAATTTTCATGTTAAAAGTCATCAAAGTTAAAATAAAAATATCAATAAACTACTGCGCAAAGTAAAGTTAAAAGAATCGATCACTTTTAAGGTGAAATCCGAATAGAGTATAAATCTAATACTTTAAATCAAACAATTTCCACTAATACTACCGGCTATCACATCCATCTCGCAATCCAATCCCGCGAGCAATCGTCGCGACTCCAATCCCTCAAGCACTCGCGAACCGTCCCTTTTCCCCGTATCCGACATTTTTTCTCTCGATTTGCCTTTTTCAGCTCGCACACGCAGGCGCGCGCGCGCGGAAAAACTAGCTCTCTTTCCTCCCGGCAAAAAGACAAAATGAGCGACAACAACTCGAGGTCAAAAGCTCGACTCTTGGCTAAAGGGGGATGAAAGCGCGCACGCGCTCACTTTTTCGTCGACTGGCGAACGGGGCAATCCATCATTTCGTCGCGCCGAGCCGAATTCGTACGCGGGGAGAGAAAAATGGACAAAACACGCTCGCGCGCGTCTCTTCGATAAATCAAGCGATAAATCGCACGCGTATAATACCCACGGCTCTAGACTCATTTAGCGGCAGTAGTAGCCACGCGGGGGGAAACGAGACCATATAAAATAGTAATTCCCGCGTGAGCCACCGAGGCGACAAATACATAATGCATGCGCTATACTGCAGCCCGATGTGCACGCATGAGGCTACCTTTCCCATCGGTTCTTCCGCGAAATCATGCATCTGCAGCCCGCGGCGATGCGCGCGCGCGTATATATGTAAGTATTTGCGCGCGGCGCTCGCAAGTTTTTTGCCGCCGCCCCGCGAGAGATGCGCTTGCTGCTGTGTTGCTGCGCAGCGCCATAAGGGAGAAAGTACAGTTGCGAGCTGCAGTCGCCGCCGAGGCGATTGCTTAGAAGAGACGAGAAAAAAGAACAGTAGGAGAGCCGGGAGGAGCGGGATTGGCCGCGAGGCGGAGATTTTGCGCCGCCTTGCGAAACGGCTGTGTGTATATATTCGACGTGAAGAGGAGGAAAAACTCGTGCGCGATGATGCTTATTAGAATATTACGCGGCCGGTAGTTTTTCCAGTAGCAAGTGATGGTAATGCTGTGGTGGATTTATGAAATAAGGTTTTGCAAAGTGGTTTAGACTGAGAGACGAGAGCTTTAGCGAATTCATCAATGAAAACTTGATTATAGAAATACGTTTTTACATATTCTAGTTCTAGAAATGACATTTCTAGAACTAGAATATGTAAAAACGTATTTCTCTAGAAATTTTTGTATTAGTCTCTTCTCAGCATATGTAAGGAATTTGATAGAAAATCGACACATAAATGTTTCAACAAATTTTATACAAGAAAAAAAGTAAAAAAGAAAAAAACAGCTTTAATTTATGTTAAGAATCGTTAAAATCGGAAAATTCTGTGCTAAGCTAGGTGCATTTGAAAATAGCTTCGTTCGTGCGAAAAACGTCTCATGCGGTAAATAATCGTCTTCCACACCAGTGTTATAATGTACTGTTATGAATTTCGATGTTGAATAATTTTTTTAAATTAAGGTTGCAAATATGCTTATGAATTCTTCAACTATTTACATAGGGTCAATAATTTTTTAAATAAAAATATCCATTCTTTAGAAAATCAGATGTTATGTAGATCATTGTATTTTATTTGTTGAGAAGCTTGACAAACAATAACAGAACATTCAGGTATTTTTTGTAAAGCATCATGTCGATTGGATATAATAAACGGTAATAAGACTGCAGGCAGCGGCTTCCTCACTCTCAAAATCTTACACCTACAATATTGTTGATTATATAAAGAAGAAATACTTGACCTCGAGTTAGTATGATAAACTTAAAAGTGTTGTTGTTCACTGGTATTACAGTTGTTGTAACAGTAATTACAAAAACAGCAACACGAGTAAACAGCAATACTTATTTAAGTCGATCCCACCTCCTCAGTCACAGATTACCTCTGCATATAGTCAACAATGTTGTAGCTGAAGATTTTGAGTTGAAGGAAGCCGCCGTAAGCAACTTATTATACATGATGGAAACAGCAAGCTGATGTCTACGGGTCCGTCACCTTTCGCGTGCCAATGGAAGAAATTGTCGCCTGACCATCGTTCTCTTCTGTATTCATGAACGTTAGATATGGGGCTCTGGATGAATAAGATGTATCGGCCTTGATGGATTTGGTCGTAACGTCTCTGTTGGTAAACCGTCACTGCACTAGAACTAATACGATAAAGTTTTCTTCACCTAACTAAATTGAACAAATAATTAGCTTTGATTGCCAATTCGATGAGTTGTAAATTACGTACTAATTAATTGAGAATCAGATACTGTTGAAACAATTATATAAACAAACAAGTAACTGCAATAATGCCCTGCTGGAAATTCATCTATGTGAAATGGCCAAGAAGTTAGAAAATAGCAAGTACAAAACTGGCTAATTAATAACTATGATGAAACGATTTTTCAACCATTATTTGCTCATTTCTTAGATTGACGTCATAACAAAATATTCGTATTTTATTTACTTACTGTGTATTGGATGGCGTACCAAAATATAACTAAATAACATTAACTAAAAACTGATTTGTTATACTCCTTCTATGAATAATTTAGCAAAACTTTTATTTCTCTGATTCTGTCTCTCTCACGCCTTATCATAACAGCAAGCCTTCTACTAGCCATTTCCAGACTAAAGAAAGTCATTAGTTTTAATACCTTTAAAATACTCAAGAACAAGCTTGTGATTGTCTTCGAAAAACTCATTCTATTTTTCAATCTATTAAATGGCCAAATGATGGGAGAAAAAACGTTTCACCGGGAGCTAGAAACTGGACAAGAGATATTCCCATTTTATAGCAAGTTTCTAATATAAATGGTCCGTTATTAGTTATAAAATGTTTTGGATTTTCACTAGGGTGATTCTGGTCAAGTTGTTGTATACTATCATGCTGAATAATACTGATATTCTTCAGGGAAAAATTAATATTATTTATAATTTGATATCAGATATCAGATTGGCGATTAGCCGACAACATTGCAGTGATCTGAAAAGTATCAACAATCTATTCTTAGCAAACTTAATATGCATTAACTATACACATTTTAAGTCTGAAGAGGTCGGAAGACCAGCCGAGAAAACGCAGTTTTATAAAACAAAAACACTTTATTTTATATTGTAAAGATTATCACTCCACCGCCCTCCTCTGTGATCCAAAAAAAGTCTGATATCAACTCATAAATATGAAGGGTGATAAGAATTTAATTTCTACATTATTTATTATCATTTTAACTATTAATACTTTAGAAAACAGGCATAAGACAAATATACTATCGATTGTAACAAAATGGTCATATGGTTAAAAAAATTTTTGGAACCAAATTATTCATTGTTTTAAAAAAAATTTTAATATGAAAGTCGAAAAATTTTAAATCATAAGACCAATATTTTTTAACACTTCCACTACTACACCAGTCATATGTGACTCGTACTATTTTTCAAACTTCCATGTTTTACTACTTGGCACTTTTATAAAAATGACAATCGCAAACTATTTCTTACTTCTATAAATTTGGTATTGTTAGGTGTGAGGAGATATTCTTTAATTCCCGACCTCGCCGAGTTGATTTACCGTGAAATAATAAGTTGGAACAACAGCAGCAGTTGAAGATTACTTAATACTTTATTTTCGAAATGTGCTCGCGAGAGAGAGGGAGGTGTCCTATAGCGTGTGTGAATAGAAATAGATCTGCACGGCGCGGATGAGTAGTTCTGATTATGGCTGCGTGCGTGGCTTCCTCATGGACTGATGGCTGGATGATTGGATGCTTCGTGATCGTCATGTCCCGTTCCGGAGTCCTTCTCTCTTCTAGTCTTCTCTTCAGCAGCCCTCTCTCATCCTCTCACGACGCCGCCTGTGTCGCTTTTTATATGCTCGTTTCCATGTCTCCCACCTTCCTAATTAACCATGGGTGGGGATTGGCCGCACGTGGAACTCTAATATTCCGTAGATGCCGATTTCGCAGTTTTAGAACGCTTCGACCGATTTGACCGAAATCGCCATAGTTGCAACGCAGTTCTGAATGCTCTCGACATTTCGAATGCTGAGTCGCAGTTTTATCTATACGACTGGACTCGTGCGTGGACTGCTTCTTGACTATTGACTGCTAGTATAATAGAGAGAAACGCTAAAATATTGTTATTTTCGAAAAGAGAATATTAAATGAGCCTTATCTAAATATTTGGCACGATAAAACTAAACTTTACAAAAATAAACTTCAACCTATACTTTGGTTGAGTTGCGCAATTATGCCTTTGCCGATTACTAAAGTTAATTAAGAAGTGCTGAGTGCGGTTAAGTACTTGGGTGGGCGATTACTGCGTACTTATACAACTTCAGTAATTGTCTTAAATCAAACGTAACAAAAATCTTAAAATTTCTGTCCTAAGTAGAAATCTGACTAAAAATTTCTTTTAGTCTTTTAGACTTTTTCTAGACCGGCCCCATTCTTATCAAATCAGTAATGAGACAGGACTCGGCCAGCATTGGTTTGAAATTATGTCTTCTAGTACAGAACCAGCAACAGCCCGTTCTGTCACTACTGGCAGTTTCCCCTTGGATAAGCCCCGCATGGTTTAATTTTGCATAACAATTATTGCATTCTCCTATAGAAAAATTTGGGATTGTAAGAATTTAAGTTTTGCTAAAAGCATGTTCGAAATATATTTTGTGTCATATGGAATCAAAATACATATTTTTTGAAAAGCTTCTCCTGAATCGATTTTAATGAAACAAAGCTCTTTCTTTCTGTTTTTTTGTCCCGATTCTGGTCGAAAATCCTTTTTTTATTACATTGATGTGTTTTAATATTATGTTCATTCTTCAGTTTTAGTAATGCACCTTTTTACGCTCTTTATTAAATTTATCCATAGGTTTGGAATTCAGAGTATATATTACATGATGAAATATCATTAAAATTTGATCAATTGTTTTTGAGATCTTTGAAGTAAAAGATCTCTACAAAATCATTGGCAAGTGACGAGTAGATCTTACGATCTTTTAGACTGATTTTGTTCGGAAAGGGTTTATTACTTATACCTTTTTCTCTTTGCTTATATAGTTAAGAAATTTTTTAAATATTGTTTATGTATTATAATTATTCACTATTAAGAAAAAGACGTTGACACCTATAGTTAGTGCTTAGTTATTCGCATAATGCTTGTATAGTAAACTACTGTATAACACCCATTTAATAAATAAGATGAAATAAATAAAAAATAAAGCTAGCTTTTTATATTATTTAAATATAAAATGTGTATTTATATTTCAGATTCGTGGTATTCATCAAGTCGCTGATAAAAGGTTCCCTGACAATTCATTTCCGGTGCAAATTCTCTGAGACCAAACGACTAAACCGAATTGGTATGAACATACACTAAAACATTTATGATTTACTATCTTGTGACACTATTTTTAAAGAAACTAGAAATACAAATAGATTAATACTTACTTAAAAATACATTCTGATATTCATTTCATTTTTAGGATTTTACGTCACTCGGCCAACATCCCACTTTTCTGGGAATCTTTTAAGTCATAGTGGAAGAAGACACTTCAAATCTTATCGGCTGTACTAAAGAAATTTAAACATACGTTTTTATCAATGATTCAATATTAATTCCCGATAACATTTCGTCAAAATGCAATTACCTTACGTAAAGTGTAAGTAGATATTTTTAAGAAAGATTATAAAAAGTATGTTGTGAATATATTTTGTCAAAAATAATTACGTATAAATGAAAAATACTTCAATAATTACAATTGTATAAATATTTATACTTCGTTAAATAATAAATAAGAAAAGCAAAGGGAAAATATTTCTCAAAAACAATAAATGTTAGAAACGATGTAGAAGAAATAAAACTCGAGTAGGAGTTAAAAAAGACGAAACCGCACGTTTGATTCTCACGGAGTCTTTGTGGAGCGCACAACAGCCTACGCGCGATTATTATTCGTCGATCAATTCGCCATAAAACCTCGATGATTTAAAAGGAGATGCAGAAACTAGTTGAAACTCCCCCTCGGTAATCACAGCGAGATCAATAAGGCTCATCGCGCGCGCTCGAGTTTGCATGGCCGCATCCTTATACATCCTCTCGTTCTCTTTCTCTCTCTCCCTCTCTCCATTCTGAGTCCTTAATAAGCGGTTCGCCGCAGAACAATCCGATTAATTCGAGAGAGTGGCTCGCTCCTTGGACCGCTGCCGCGGTATCTCTTCTTTTTTTCTGCCTCTCTTTCTCGAAAGAGAGAGAGGGAGCAACTCAGAGAGTCAATTCTACGCGCTGCTCTTCGACTTAGGCATCGACGTATCACGGTAATCATAGTGTTTCACGGCAGCATTGCTCGAACGTGACTCGGGGTCTCGCGCGCACGAGTCCGCGTCGTGGGTGAATATGAGAGGAAAGTCGTACGCGGTGTAGGTATATGGGGGACGAATTATTATTAAAATTGTGGCTGCCTTTGATTGGTCGAGGTCGTCTTGAAAGACAGAGGTTTGGCTCATACGTAAGGATATTAAATTATATATGTTATTTTTTGTTTTGTTGAATATTCATTGTTCTGTTACTGTTTCAATTATTTTAACCAATATTCTTCGTTATAAAATTGCATTGTATGTGATATTTTTACGGTTCAAAAATAATTTAATTAATTGTCAAAATTTCAAACTTATATGATACGGATATGGCAAAAGTATAATAACAAATTTTGTAAATGATATTTTATACAGGTATTTGAACCTTTTAAGAGTATAATTTATTTTCAATTCGTACATAAAAGATAAATAAATAAACAAAAATAAACTTCAAATACCGCATGAATAAAATTTACTTTGTATTAAATTTTAAAATCATTTTTTTTGGGGAGTGGGATTTTCTCTATTGGTATTCATTAAAAATCTTCAAGAGATCTCGACTGTAAAAAATCATGAAAACATTAAAAGTAATCCTAGATCACTACTCGAAATGCAGGGATGTGCATATCTTCTCCGTGGTGCAAGTGCGTGCGCCAACAACAATTCGAAGGCTTCGGGGCAATATGCCTCTCGTTCCGCGAAATTTATTATTGGAAGCGAGCGAGCGCATGCGGGTGGGCGGATAATCCGCTCTCTCCGGCCGCAATTATTCGGCTTAGGAATATTCGCCCGTTAGATTATTGGAAATCCCATTGCGTGACGACGATCTAACGCGTATATAGTTTGGAGCCCTCTCTATATCTACCATTCTGCGCGTTTTTCATTAGAGAGCTCGCGCGTGCTGCTGCTGCTGCTCTCCCCCCTTTCTCGTTCTCGGGAGCGACTTATTTCCAGCTGCAATTTTTGCTGCCGGGCTCCAGGAAGTCAATTCGAGGAGAGCAGCGCGGCGCGGCTCGTGAGAATGGACTTCGACGCCGCACGATTTTGTGTTTTATTGGCTGCGCGCACCGGAGAAAAAACGGCCACTATACCTCCGCTTGGTTTTTGCGCGCTTCGACACTAATAATGAAATTATTCACGTGTAGGCGTGTGTGGTTCGATGTTACTG
>JAPYZO010000700.1:0-24473 GCA_030522905.1 Torymus flavipes | reverse complement strand
TCTAGAGAATTGCTCGTATGCGTTCAATAACGATGTTAACAAAAACGTAAAATGCAAAATTATTGAACATTATGTCACAGCGCTTAGCCCGTCAAATGATTTAACACGATTTTCGAGCTTGCATTTTCCACCCTAACGCCCATCATGGCTAAAATATTCATACCCCTAATCTAAGGAATTAAAAGACCTACGCAACCAATTATCAACCATCCAACGAACAACAACAACAACAACAATATCGTTATATATACACATCATTACTCGGGCGTGAGCGCGCTATCCTCTTCGAGCATCTCCACCAGATTGTCCACCATCATAGGCGCCAGGAGCTCGGCGCGCTCCTCCAGGGTCAGTATCAGTTTGCGTTTCATAGGCCTGGCCAGCTCCACAATCCTCGGTGGCATTGGTCGCACGCGTCTCACCGTTCGTTTCATCGCACACGTATCCTCACACACACACGTACGTGTAGTGTGAGAATAATGTACGTGCGTGCATACTTTGGTGCGGCGAGAAAATCGATGTATTCCTCTTTCGACATGCAGTGACGGGGTATTATCCGCTGCTTGGCGAGTTTACAAGGTTCTTCGTGGACGTACATTGTTACGGTTTTTTGCCGCGCCAGCGCGGCGCTCTTTCGCTTCACCTCGCAGCACGAGTCCTTTTGTGATGCTGGTTTCTGTGTGTAAGCGAAGGGACGAGGGAATGCGAGATTATTGTACGTGTTTGTCGAATTCACGTGGTTCTCATGTGGTTGATAAATTAAAAGTAGTTTTATAGTTTAGGCTAATTCATATAAGTACGTGGGATAATGCCTGTGTATATAGAAATTCAATAAAAACGTGTACATTTACGTTACTACAGAAGCAGAAAAACCTATAATATTACTTTATCATGGTAAACTATTGTGCTATTTACGCTGCACCTATTCTTTTATATGGAAATAGCAAACAAAGAGAGAACCCAATAATTAGAGCGTAATTTGCAATTGTCCTGTTACTGAAAAACACTGCGAGATCTCTATATAATTAAATGTCGTAAATCGAAAGTTCGGAATGAACATGCCGGTCACTAACAGGTTATGCAACGTATGAACAACAAACACGGTACATCTTTTTTGCAGAAATGTCGAGGTAGCTGTTCCCTGCCTTTCGCGGCATTATCCACTTTCTTCTTGTCAATCTCGTCGATCTCCCCTCTCTTAACTTCATCCTCGACGGGAGTGGCATTCTGCACGTCCTCGGGTTCGTCTTCGAGATCCTGCATCGTTACCTTTTTTCTAGTTTACTTTTTTCTTATACTTTGATTAGTTACCGTTACAGTGTATGTTTATTAAAGCCCGAATGAAAATTTTGAAGCCGGAAAGTTAAATTGTTGCGTAATTTAGAGTTTGGAAGCCAAAGGTATAATTGGTTTGTTGGGTGTATACGTTCGACTTGAATTTGTCGGCATATTGCGTTCATATATTTCTTTCAGACGACACGTCATAATCAGGTTGACAAAAAGACACGACTCGTTCATTATGCCAAGCAGTATGCGAATAAGTAGGTATCGGTTATGTGCGCGGATATGAATTTTCTACAAAAACGGTCGTTACTTAAATTGAGTTTACGCGTCAGTGTATATTTTTAAAAGAGATATTAATGTCGTGACTATGCTGATTCGCGCGTATATGTATACGTATTTCTACTACTATATGGCGGAGGTTTTCTCAGCTTCGTTAATTGAATTCGACGTGTACATTAGACACAACATAAGACTTTCAAAGTCACATTTTGACGAGGACAAATAAATTACCGCAAGTACCTACTTATAAAAACGTTATGTATAGGTATTTTCACGCAATCGTACACGTGCCAACCACGGGAGAAAAATCACTTGGAAATTTTGCTTTTTTATTTAAAGAAAATTTACTATTTTCCGCAGAGTATAGTGCTGGGGCACAACCTCAGTCATCTCGGATTGTTACATTTTAAATAATGATTTTCAAAGTTTCCGTATCAAATTTTACTTTTCGTAGTAGTCATTTTTATGACAACTGAAACGAAATAACACAGTATCAGTCAATTTTCTACAGAATTCATAAAAATTATTATTTTAAAAACTCCGATACTTCACTTTTCTGATATATTGCCTTGTAAGTACTTAAATTTCTTTTTTTACGGAACAATTCCCCGGACAATTTGTGGCACAATTTTGGGACAACTTTGAGACGATAAAATAAAAACTACTTATGATTTTGATTGATTTTGTATTTATTTCAATCTAAATAACTGGACAAGACTGGGTAATTAGGTATCGACGGCTGAGCGGAAAAAGAGGTGCTTGAAAGATTTTCGCCATTTTCAGATTTAGCAGAATTTGGCCTTAATACATTTAAAAAATGATAATAACTGTATTTCTTCACTTCTCACTCTTATACAGTCACCATTTAAAGTCTCTTCGACGAATCCTAACCAAAATTAGAAACTTTATGTTAATATTTCAGTGCGAAGATGAAGAACGACGTATCTCGCCGCGAGGATAATGAACACTTCGGATAACATGTGAAGATAAGAACAAAACAATAAGTAAGAATTAGCGAAATTGTTAATAGACTGTTTTCTTTTATAATATTCTCTTAAATAATAATGTATCTTAAGATTTAAATTATAATAAGCTTTTTTTAATGTAGAAGATAAAGAAATATAAATTCAAGTAAATTATCTTATATAAAAAAGAAAAAGAAAAATTTCATCATGCACTTAATTCCAATAATATTTCTCCAATATACATGACTACAAAAACGCAACTATTCCGCTCCACTTCAATAAATCCTGATCGGTCATATAACCCACTACATAAATGCAATTCCCAGCTCATTAAATCACCGTCACAACTACATATTCACGTCATTATACAATCTAATTAAAAATCACTCGACTTTTCCTCAAAACCACATATGACACACAGTACATGCGCATCTTTCGCAGGCTACGTAGATTATCACACTCGGTTTGCGTCTCCACCTATACACACACAGAGAACAGCACAAGGCCGTCGTCGGCGTCGTTGCAGCAAGCGCGCAAGAGTGGCCCTGAAAGCACGCGCGCGCGAGCAAGCAAAGTGCAAGTGCATCGCGCGCGGCGGCTACAAGTTCAGCGGACCTGGCGCTTTTTCCGTTCGCTATATATGATCGATCGCGGTGAGAGGAGGTGCCTTTGGAGAGCGACCATTCAAACGATGGTTAAAGTTGACGGTCGAGGAGAGTGATGATGGGCGATGGACGGTCACGCGCGCGTCGGGGAAGTAGCTAGTCGATATATTGGAGAGGGGTGCGGTGGTATGGGTTTGGGAAAGGGTTGTGTGATCGGTCAGGTGCGAGGGAATAAAGGGAAAGGTGAAGGGCAGGGGTTATTGCAGGTTTAGAATGTTTCATTTGGTTGAGTAATTTTTTCGGATTACCTTACTTAAATTTGCATGATGTAATGGTTTTGTAGTTTAGTGTTTTTACTAAAATTGTAAAATAAAAAGTTATTAGGTATGTCAACATTTGATGTATAGTTTGCATAAGGGATCTATTTTTTTTATTCAATTTTAAGTTCTGGAAAATTATATTCTGTTATGTTTCTTTTTATACAAAAACTACAAAGTGTCAGAGAGATTTTTTACAAAACTTAAAATCGACTGGAACAATACTGATGTTGGATCTATGTAAAATTTTCAATATGGAAAGAGTTGTATATACATCTCTCAAAACAAAATTTTTATTTTTGCAGGCTTGTAGATATAATTGTAACGGGCAACGATAGTGTGACTAAAAAATATGCAGCATATTCTCGCTTTTAAAATTTTTTTCGATGTAGTATGCAAATCAAATCTCGAAGCTCGATATTTAAATTTATTTTTTCAATAACAGATACAATTTACTTTTTTCAACTCTTTTTTTTTTGTTCGATTCAGATAATGATACGTCTAGTGAATCCCCAAGTAGTAACAGGTCATTTCGTCAGACTGACATTTTCCTGCCTTTCCATATCTTTTCTCGAAATAGAAAGAAAGCCTTATCTTGTTCCAGGAAATGAGTACTTGATATATCTAATAAGCGCACAAACATTTCCCGCCCATTCGTACCAGATAACCCAAAATCCAATAATTACAACAGTAAACAGGAGAAAGGCGTGTTCATCAGCGATAAGATTACAACACAGGCGCGCCTGATAACAAAAACCGTAATACAGTCGTTTTCACATACCACCCATCATTTACCGCCTTATATTCAATTTCCCTATCTCGCATATTACACACTTATTACCTACCTACTACTCCACATTCCAAATGCATCCACCAAGAACGTTCGATATACCCGATCCTCCCGGCGTATATCGGATACCTATATATTCCTCCCTCTCTTCCCCGTCGTCGGCAACTTTTCTCTCGCGTTTCAAAGCGCGCAGCATTTGTGATGTGAAAATGGAGCACATCATCATCGTCTCTCTCTCGTCCTGTGGCGGCCGCCTAGTGACGAGAATCGGCGGACGCGCATGTCCTGACGGTCATCATACGCCCGGCGATATGTGTGCAAGCGGTGGAGGCTCTGCTCCGCGCAGGAGATAGACTACGGCGCCCGCCTGCCTGCCCCTCCTCCTCCTGCAAGAGCATAGAGCAGCGCATGCGAGGAGAGCAACTGCCAGTGGCCGCGAGAGAGCGAGCACTGCTCTAGTGTCGTGCGCGCGTGTGATAACGAAAGTTCTACGTGTGTGCGTGTGTGTTATGCGCGGGTCCAGGAGGACGAGGATGAGGAGCAGGCTGCGGGCAGCATCTGCCTTTGGCGTGTGTAGATAGGCAGAGGTAGACAGACAGATAGAGGTATATAGACGTGGTGTACTTATATACAAAGAGAATTCAGGTGCAGCACAAAGAGCGAGAGAGCAGCTAGCTGTGTGAGGCTGTGTAGATGACGTCCTCGTCGTCGTTGACCTGACGAGTGTGCGTATAAGCACGTCTCTGTCTCTCGTGCGTGTGCAGAAGAGTGCAGTTGATGAAATAGAGGAGGAGAGTGACAGAGGTGAGAGGGATTGGAGGAGGGGGAGATTGTCAGATGCCCGTGGACGAGGGTCGTCGCCGCCGCCGCCACCAAGCAACTCGCTACGACGATGAGATAACGATTGCAGAATGAGGAACAGCGCTGACCTTCTCGGCTATGCGCTCCTCGTATTCACCCTGCGATTCAACGGTGATTACTAACTATATATACATATATATATACGTGCATATAATGTAGCTTGTGCATAGCTGAGCTCTCCTCGAGTCTCCTTTGTGATACGCGCGTGCATGTTTATGCTCTCCTTTCCCCCTTCCTCACCTCCTCGCTTGGCTAACGAATGCTATTCAATACCGTGCTCTCTTATTTCCTATAATGCCTTATACACGCGCTATCTCTGGCACGTAAGTATATCGCATAGCCATCGTCGTAGGCGCGCCGTCCTAAATTTCGAGATCGCTGCTTGCTTTACTTGCTTGCAGAACGAGCGAGCGAGCGAACAAGCGCGAGAGAGAAAAAGTAGGACACGCGCGCACGAGCACGACACACTTATATATCCCTGGGCCCTTTCAATACCCACCTACCTACCTTTTTTTGCACGCGAGCGCGCGCGAGCGGAGAGCGCTTTTGTGTACGCATCCTAGATTGATTTCCGAGCGCGAGGTTGTTGTAGGTGTGTGTATGTATGTATGTAAGTACTTAACGTGGATTTTTTTTTTCTCTTTGTTTGGAAAATGTGAAGGTAAGGCGCTGGGAGGAGGTGCCACCTGCAAAGATGTGAACGGCCTGACCCACGAGACGGGCTATCATTACATCCCCGGCCCGGAGCCCTGCACCCTCTGCGTCTGCAACAATGGTAATCCTACCCTGTGCAAAGCCGTATTTTGCAAGGTGAGTGTAGAAATGTGTATGTACTTATATATAATAAGCAAGCGCGCGTGTGTGTGTGTAAGTATGAGTGTGCGAGAGTTTATAGGCTCAATAAAAGCGACGAGGAGCGCGAGAAGTGTCGTTTGATAGATGAAAAGATAGTTTAAAACGTGTGTTACAAGTTGCATTCAATGTCAGCCTGAGAGTGAGAGACTGCCAGTTGAATTCATCTTATTATGGTTCATTAGGTTTATTGATTGAAAAAAATCAGCGGAATGGAGTGTGCACACTGTGATGGTCTTTTCTTGATGCCAGTTTTTTCTCTTTTCTTTAATAGAGCAATGTTTTTGGTGAAGGAGTAATCATATTAATGGAGTTTAAATGATTGTATTAGGTGCTGTGATTTTGTTAAAAGATTTATTTACATTCTTAATTCATATATTTATTCTGAGTTTGCTTTTTGAAAAAGAATATTATAATATTTTCATTTGTAAAATTTTTTATAGATATAATTTCAAACATAAAATATGTACTTATTAAATATTGTTTGCAGTATAAGGATCAAGAATCTTTACCGCACAAAGATTGTAAAACATTTCGCTTTGGGAGTACTTGCTGTGAATTAATTTGCTTGGATGATGCTATTACAACAAATGATAAAACTGATGGAAATGGTACAAGCGTAATAGATAATAATGCAAATTATGACTTGGGATTACGGCTAGTGGCCAGCTGCATAACTGCTGTTTTATCTCTCGGTCTCTTGATATTCTTAATACACCGCTTGAGGCAGAGAAAAATCAGAGGTAATGTATACTGTCTTTATAAACTATTCAATTAAATAATGAAAAATATGTTTATAGTTCATTTAATAAGATTATTGAATTATGTTAACTTCTTTATGATAGCAAGCCCAAAACACCTTTCAAACTTGGAAATAAATAATAAATAGTTCTACAGAGGATATATTTATCTTATTTTTCAATTATTTTGAGCTTATTATCTCCACAAACATAATTCTTTTCTCAAAGGTGGTAAAAACAGGATATTTGATTACCATTTTTAAGTTTAGATTTTGGTTGACTGGGATGGATCCACCTCGAAAATACAATAAAAATTTTATTATATTTGAGTTCAGTGAAAAAATGTTTACCAGTATATTTATGATTTTTGAATAAAGTAGAGTAATGCTATAAAGCATTTTGGAGCATATTCTATGGGTACTTTTCAATTGAAATAAATAACAATAAAAAAATCAATTTCTAGGGATTTTAAAGGTGTTTTGTGCCCTCAATAAACTTATTAAATGAAGAAATACCCCTTTATACTTTATAAGTACATGATTTGTACTGATACTTAATAACTATTAGTTTGTGTAGCTGGAAGACAAAGTCACCAATTAGCAGATGATCAAAGATCGTTGGGAAGTATGGGATACTTGGACAGAAATAGTGTGCAGCATGGCATGCCAATGGATGATTTACCATGCAATGGTAGCTATCCATTGTGGAAACCACCTGGTAACTACTTTCCCCGAGGGGAAGCTCCACCACCTTATGAAGAAGCAGTAGCTGCTGCTAGAGCTGAGCAGGCTCTATTATCGATGAGTCCGCACACCCTTTCTCCTTTAAATTTCCCTGGTACTTACTTGACTGCTCATAATGCTCATACAAACGTCTCAATAGTTACGAATAGTCAAAATGGTTTACCTTCAAGTTCTCCTACACTTTCACAAAGTAACACAACTAGTACATCTCCATTGATTTCGACCAATAATCGACCTTTAAGCAGTCCTGCAGCTCACAATTGTTACCAATTAAATCAAACTGAATCAGCAGCTTCAGATTTCTGTCCTGGAACTTGCACAGCAAGCTTTGCTATGGAGTCAAATACTTATGAGAATTTACCTACTCCTGTAAATAGATCAGGTGAGCATTTGAAACTAAATCCAAGAGATATAATTTATTTATTTAACCAGAGTAACATTATATTATATTACAAAGTATTGTTTGTTAATTTGAATTAATACAAAATTATAATTGTCTTTTTTTTATTTCAGCTTTATCTAATAGTGTTTCTAATATGACCCCACAACATGCTACTACTGCCTCGAGTAATCAATTGTTGTTACCAAGCCCACAAAATTCATCAGTACAAAATTTTCAACAACATACCACGCTTCCTCGACAAGGTGGAGCATTTACAATATCAGCAACACTTCCTACTTCTAATGCGGGAACTCACAGAACCATACCACGAACTTTAGCAACTAGTGGAAGCTTACGGTTACGGAAAGAATATCCTGGACATCAATCTATAGCGCCGTTATTTGATACACCTTTAATTCTACCTAAAAATCCTACTGGTGATGGAAACCCTTCTCCAAGGTCTACGATTCCTTCTACAGTAATACCTTCAAGTGTTCCATCAACTCTTTCCAGTGGTGATGCTGCAGTGCGAACAAATGCTTTTTATGATACTTCTTGTTCTCAAGATGTACCTTCTACATCAGTAAAATCTATAGAATTGAAGCCAGCTGATATGCCATCATCAGTGTGTAATTATAAGGTAAGAATAAAACTATAGTACTCAGATATATGTAAGAAAAGTATTTTAATAGCTTAGTTAAGAAATCAATTATTTTTTTTAGTTTTCTTTTTTTTTTATCAA
This sequence comes from Torymus flavipes, assembly GCA_030522905.1. Taxonomy (NCBI): domain Eukaryota; kingdom Metazoa; phylum Arthropoda; class Insecta; order Hymenoptera; family Torymidae; genus Torymus; species Torymus flavipes. The sequence goes on along the minus strand of JAPYZO010000700.1, from coordinate 15,913 downwards.
GAAGTATTATTATCAACTGTAATTATGATAACTTTAAATGTCATGCAGGGACTGACATTATTAATTACAACTTATGAATATAATACCAAAAAAATTGGCAGTACCTTTATTTTTTCTTGTGTCAATTTTCTATACATTTTTAATAAATGTTATTCTACACATTTTACATAAATTTGAATCTAAAGATTATGAAATGAGATTAAAATTATAGTTAATATTTTAAAAACTCACACTAATCATGTATATTTATATTATTAGCCTCCTTTAGCTGCAGCGAATGAAGTTAACGAAGAGGGTAGTTTTGACTCAGTGACTTGTACATGTAGTACGCAGGCTTTGCCTCCATTGCATGATGACACAGATGATTATCGTAGTGAATGTGAAAATTGTAAGAGTGCTACTGGCTCTAGATACTATTTGGATAATGAAGATGAACTTGTAACTTCACCACATGAGACAATGACACTGCAAAGAAGACCAGAAGATGCTGCATCCAATGCCACTCCTCAATATTACAGAACATCTCTTACATTACCAACAAGTACTCGTCAACGTACAAGGTAAAGGGTTGCTTAGGATATTTATAGAGATTAGAATTATAATTTTCAAAGTTGTAAACAGGAATTTAAGTTGCTATATAAACAATACATGTAAGAGATTAACACAGACGTGATTAATTAATAATTGTTTATATACAGAAGCAGCAGTTCGCGAGGAAATTGGTTCAGCTCGATGCCGGAAAGTTCTACGGAATCTTCGGACGGCGAATAATGGAAATTATTGAAAGATCGACAAGAACGAAAACATACTTACGTGCCAATAGGACATTTCCACGTACTATGAATATGTGTATGGATGCCTGCGTGAGTGACAGTGTGCGTCTATATCTCTTTCACGCACGTGAACGTATCTTTTGTGCGTGCATTAATCTGCCAAATATTCCAAATGTTACTGTAACAGATGTTTACCATCACTGTTAATTATTTCTGGGATCTAATGGTAACGCTACACTAATTTTCATAATAGCTATTATTATCTCGAGAGATACGAAAACATTTCTATACCTAATTTATAGTTGTCAATTACCAAAGCTTGTAAATAGTTGATTTGCCGATTTTAGTTATTTGGAAATTCCTAAGGACACGTGCTAGCAAACTTTTACATCATTCAAGTAAAGTTCTTACTCGCTAATATGACGTAAAAAAAATTTCTACTTAAATGGTTCATTGCACTTGTTGTCTCTTGTTCTCACTGAAACTGTGATTATTCTAAATCTTTACAAGACAAAAGAGTCTACACTAAGAGTCTACCTATTTTCTAGTTACATATTATATATAAATTACATATAACGCAGATATTTTGTTTCACATGTCAGACTGACAAATCAACCTTATAAGATATAAACTATCCTACTGCAAGTTACCATTGATATCAGTATTAGACTTCATTTAAATTAGGAATACACCTACAGGCTTAGTATTTTACAGCCGTAAAAACATATTTAAAAATAATACCTTCAGTAAATTTCCAATAAACATTAAAATAATCTTGTGATTATGAAAGGTTGTCCTTTGCTCACTTTTCAAAAAAGATGAATAAGGTAATTTTTCAATGAATTAGTAACTCTTTCTAAAGGAGTTGACCACTCTAACATTGTATTAACCTGCCAGCTGTATGACGTAAACATTTTTAACACTGAACAATCTTGATTATCCTAACGTGATCTTCACTTGGTGCTGTATTTGAAAAACAGATCTAAACGACTTTCAAATATCTTATTTCTAACAAAATAATAGAGTTTTTCTTTACTTATTCAAGCTCTCATAATTTATTTTAAAAACACAATCACTAAAATACTGGCACAATATTATAATTTTCCATACATATTTAAAAATTAGTAGATAATAAATGAATGTTTCTCAAATTAGTGTGAAAACTGATTTTTTCTTAAAAATTGTTCTTACATTTTATTTATAAAGATATTTATAAGTTGTAATATATTTCTAAGATATTTTCTATAATTTATAAAAAGTTTTAACATGCTTTTTCTATGTTAATATTCAAAAACTTTCTTTTGGAAGTTTTGTGGGGATATGCGCATGGCAACAGCAGATACAAATGAAGTTGCATATAGGTGGATAAATAAATATTTCCTAAAAGAAAATATTTTGTAATGTCAAAGTCACAAATAAATATTATTGTAAAAATTGAAACTTAAAACGAAAAAAGAATGAGGGTACAAGAAATGTCGTACAAGATTAATCTTATGTATTGTATCATTTCTAAATAATGTTGCTCTTTTAGATATAACGTGTTTTTATGACACATGCGTTGTTACTGTTGAATTAGTAACGTTCTCGAAATCTTTTTTTTTATGATAATTTCAATGAAATGCGGGATCAACGTGTTATGATTATCCATTTAAGACTTCATTTGTCATAAATTTCTACTTACATTAGCTTTACACTATAATATGTCAGTATTATTATTATAAGTTCACTTTAGACTAACCATTGTAATTTTAATTGACTATCAAACTACCATAATATTACATTTTCATGTATAATATGTGGACCAGAAGCTGTTTGAATTATGTAAGGTTTCTTTTTAAGTTTTGTTTGGTCTCGTTTTTGTTTTAAAAGTTCTTTAAAAAAAGTATTGTATAGTTGTTAAAATGATTGAAAGATCTGAGTATGATTAAGCGATTTATTGAAATTGATAATATTCGATTTAGATGTTTTTATTCATCGTGGTCGGTAATTGTAATTATAGCATAGCTAGTAACAATATGAATTTCAGCGCTTTTTTGTTAGGTATGTGAAACAATTTATTTCCTTTTGGAATTCTATTATCGACCACGTTGACGATTTTATGTGTACAATGTACATTTTTATAAGGAAAGTACGTCTTTCGAGCTTTTTTACACTTTTATCGCGAGTCTTGTTAATATCGATGTTTGTAACATTATTACTTAATATATTGTTCGTTCTTAATACATTTTTTTGTATATGTTAATGTTGAACCCAAATAATGAAACGAAAATATTATTAATTATGTAGCGAAAATTAATCTCCGGTTCAAGTAATTATATATCGACAAGAACTTAATGTACACATTAGAAATTTCAGTGAAAATGAAGCGAAGTCAATTGTAAATAATTTTTTCTCGAGAACAAAGCGGTTCTATAAATAATTTTAATTAAATAACACTTAATAATGTTACATAAATAAAATTGGATGTTATTATATAGTTCTGTAGTACTATATCTTTTGAACCTAGTAAATTACTCGAATCTAAAAAATTATTTTCAGTTAACAAAAGGCGTTCACTGACAAATACTACAAACATGCGACTGATTGTTAACTAATTTAAAATAGTAGTCATAATTGCGACAGAAAAATGTTTTTGGAAAATTCAATAGCTCAATAGTTTTCATTGATATCTAATGCATAAAAATTTTAAATACATGTCGCCATAGAGAAATAATGCGTATAAATCCGAATTGATGATTTTTTCGAATCATAATCTAAAACATGTGTTCAATTTATATCGAAAATGGTATAACCAAAAGCGTCGTTATTACCAACATTTGCAACTTACAGCAATATATAGGTACCATTAAATCAATAATCAAGAACAACACTTGTTTTTTTAACACAAAGTCAAATTGTATTTCCAATTTTGCGTACAAAAATCAACGTTGTATAATTATATTGATTGGGCTGAAACACAGAAGAAAATCGTACAAAATTTCATTAAGCCTTTAACGGCACTGTAACATATGCGCCCATTGTCTAGAACCTAGTTGAGTAAAAATAGTCTACTAAATTTATTCTATTGTAGACGGATAAGGTCGTTACCTTATTGAATTTATTGAAATAAATTGAACATGCCGACATGATCTTACTGGACTAACACTTTATTTTAAATAATCCACAAATCTAATCTTATAGTGAACTTCAAATCTTAGTGGTGAATGTTTCTGGAACCATTTTCGATCCATAAATGTTTTTTATGATCTTCGCCGATAGTTTCTCCTTTCTCGGACGTAATGTATTGGTAAAGTTAACTTCGTACAAGCCATAATGTTTGCTTAAAAAAAAATTTAATACAATCATGATAGATAAAATTAGAAAAAATATAGTTTCCATAAAAATTACTAATTGCCAACATACCTGTAACCATCGAACCACTCGAAGCTATCCATCAGTGACCAAGCAATGTAGCCCCTAACATCAATGCCCTTCTTCATCGTCTCCAACAACACAGCGATATGATCGTAATGATAAACCGCTCTATCCATATCGTAACTCTCACCGAAATCGGCATACCCATTGCCCGTTATATAAACTGCTGGCAATGTATAATCGTCGTTCAACCTCTGCAGTAGCTTGCCAAAGTTCAACGCCGTATTCTAGATCATACCGTAAATTATAATCCAATTTTATTTTAATTACATCAAGCATTACATATACTTTGCACTTACTTTGACATCAAATGCACCGAACACGTCATCATGTGCCAACCACACCGCCGACATGTCTTCCTCTAAAGGCGTCGTTCTTATCGGGCCACCTTCGTAAGGGGAATTCTTTGAGCGTACGTCGTAGGTCGTGTAAAAGTTGATGCCCAGGAAGTCGAGGCTGTGCTTCACCATATCTATCTCCTCCGGGGTGAATGACGGGAGTCTCGATGTTTTGAACCTTTGCAGGCCGCTTTTGATACTTACCTCAATTTTCATTATGTCTGGGTAATCGCCTTTTTCGCCAAGTAAGGGGTTGATGAACCAGTAGTTCGCGAATTGGTGGCTGATTTCGGCAGCCTCGACATCTTCCAGTGATGTGTAGTCTTCTGGCTCGAACCAGCGAGTGCTTACACTGATTCCAACTTTGCCTGAAATAAAGGTTCTGTTTGGCGATTGTGATTCTAATATTTAGTATTTTTTCAGCCGTATTATTCCTAAAATCACAAAATAATTTAATAATTATAAGTAAAAAATGAATGGCAGTAGAAACAAACAAATATGGTAAGAGATGCAGACTCAGCTAACTTTGCATGTAAATCTGTTATTAATGTTATTATGTTCTATAGAAAAAGGTTTCTGATTAATTTCATTTTTAAATACACTTGAACTGGAAATATTATTAGAATACAAAACTTGTATTTCAACAATCTCTTAAATTCCACTTTTTACCATTTTGAAGCCATTGAAATTCATTCCTGTACACTCTATAAGCCTTTGCATGTGCCAAAAGAGCGTGATGACCACACAAGTAGTTTCCAATTCCGCTCTCTTCGTAGAAAGGCTGATATGCATTACCGAATTGTACATTGCACAGTTCCCAGGGATCGTTAATAGTTATCCAATGTTTCACCTACTCACATAGTTAACTCATTTAACAATTAATTACTTAAAAGTGTATTGTTGTTTAACACTATAATAGTCCGCATACCCTGTCTCCGAAATAAGTGTACGCTACTCTCGCATAATTTTCAAAGTATTCGATCATTTTCGGATTCGTCCAACCGCCCAGCAGTTGTAATTTTAGGGGGATATCAAAATGATGAATTACCACCATTGGAGTGATGCCATTCAAAATCATGGTATTTATCAGTTTGTTATAATACCGGATTCCTTCTAAACTAACGACGTTCGACAATCCATAAGGAAGAATTCGTGTCCAAGATAAAGAAATTCGGTAAACATTTGCCTGTTTTAAAAGAAATTCTCTTATCACATGATTCATTTTTAATTCTTATCATAATATTCAAAATTGCCGTTACCCCTAAATTTCTTATCAGCTGAACATCATCGACGTATCTGTAGTAGGATTTACAGGCGTCGTCACCATTACTTCCATCCTTGATGAGTTGTTTGCCAAGATCACTGTGCGTCCAAAAGTCCCACACCGATACACCTTTTTCTACACACAACGAACGCATATTATACATATAAAAATTATTCTATTCTTCGAAAATATTCATCAACGTTTTACAAATTTAAAGTAATTCATAAACATAAATTACTACCAGGAGTATCGTACGCTCCTTCGATTTGGTACGCCGACGACGCGACCCCGAACAGAAATTTATCCGGGAACCGATTTTTCGCCAAAGCATTTGCCGCTTGTATGGTATCTGACGAAAATTCAAACATCTCCGCCATGACGTTCTTCTCGACAACATTGATGTCCATTCGCAGTACTATGTTAGAGCTGTAATCTGCCACGAAAAATCTTCCAATGATGCTGGATATAATGTTAATGGTTGTTAGCTCCGATAAAGGCCACATTTTGGTACGTGAAACGAAGAAAGACCGGGCAACTTCGCGAATGCAAGAGGATACGTGGACTAAAGCTATTTCAAATAAAGCGATGGATAATATGCACTTTAATGTTTAAGTAATTATGTCGTTGTTTTAATGGAACAATTATCTTTTTGTGAAGGTGACCTTCGCTCAGTATCGGAACAATTATCTGGCAAGTGTATACAACTATATACGTCGCACTCGGGTCTCGTCAAGAATTATTTAATTTAAACCGCTGACAGTTCAGAAATGAACGAATGAAGACAATGGAATTGTAAGTTTATTTACATAAAAAAAAATATATATATATATATATATTACATTATTCGAATTCTACAAAAATTATATACTATTATATAATAAGCTTTCGCTTGAATGTCCAGCAATAACATAAAAATGATTTCTTTACAATTAGAATAGATGAACGTATTCACCTAAAAACAATATATCAACAATTATTAGCTTCTACCAGCGACAAACACCACCAGCATCGACATCATGAGGAATATCACGCTGGAAGCTCCGCTTCCAATAGCCGTGGCCCCATTAACGCCAGGCTTGTCTCCTTCAGCCCCGTGCCCGACTTTCGAGCCGCATAGTGAGAGTTCGCTTTCCGGCAATACGTCCGCCACGAGTTTGACAAAGTTCTCAAGCGGGCAGAACAACTCGCAGCCCTCCAGAGTCTGTGGAAGCATCTCCTGGTAAACTGCTCCCGTGTAGTGCACAACCTGAAAGTTTCAGGTATTCGTAAGGTGCATCATATGCGGTAGATTCAGACGATAAATGCATACCTTGATAAAATGTTGATTGCCCTCTTCGTATAGTTCGAAGATTAGAGCAGTGCCAGCGTCTGGTAGGTCGTGCACCGGGATACCTAGGTTTCTCAGTACGCCCGCTAGGTTGCGCTCGTCGCCACTGTAGACGTTGATCTTACGCGCGCTGCTCAGCCTGCCATTGATGTGGTCCTTGGAATCCCTAATGACGGTTTTCAGGAATGAACCTCCATTGAGGCGTTTTTGTACGATTGTTGTCGAGAGCAAGTCGTAGGCTGATAGGGTTACGTTCAGCAGCTTATTCTTGTCGGTGAAGATCGGCTTTAGCCATGTGGGAAGCGCTTGATTCAGTTCTATCTAGAATAGTTGTTAAAACGGAAAGGTAGATTTGAAGGTGCGTGGTGTGTTGCATATTGTAGGAATGGTTAAAACTTACGGCATTTTCCACTGCTAGGTACAGTAACGAGATATCAATCGGGTTCTTCACTTGGAGGGACCCTTCGGTCATGATGTACTTTAAGAGCGCATCTTCGGTTTCGGTGAGATTGCGGTTCTTCAGCACGCTCTCCGTCTCGTACTGGAAATTAGGACAGAGCGTTCCTAATAACTCGGTATCTTCCTCCATCGCTTTGTACACTGAAATGTAAAAATATGGTGAGATAAACTCTCAGCACACAGTACATAATAAAATGCGTTCTCCAAATACCGAAAGGAATGGGTTGCCAGAGGAGATCATCCTTCCAAATCTGCTGCCCAACCGGCGGCCACAGTCCTGCGTTTATCAGCTCCCCGGCTATGATGGACGCGGGAAACGCCGTCGTCTGCATCTTTATCACCTCGTCCGTGTATATGGATCCCAGGAAGGTATCATAGTTTTCTCTCAGGCGGGTTCCCAAAATGTACAGAGGCATTTTGATACTCTACAATGCATAATTGCTCAGTACATACAGTCTATTTGAGGAAGCGTGTTATATACGTACGTTGGGTATGTCCAGGGCATTTTCAACGAAATACTTGTAGCTGAGGTTCTTCGGGATCTCGAGTACAGTCGACTGGTCATTGTAATCCGGTACGTAGAATCTATTGGCCGATAGCTGAAAAGAGATCAACGTATTACTAGAATCTATAAAATGGTAATTTCAAGAGAACTCGCATATATATTTTTTCCTAAGTTCAATCGGTTTCAGACACACATTGAGATAAGAGCGCGGCTTATTAGCCGCCTTGCACCTCTGATTACGCTTAAGATATAACAAACACAAGAGATAACGGGTTTAGCGCGAGCGCATATACACTTCGTAAAACTACTACAAAAGGTCGTTGCATATATGTAGCTAAAAAATAAACTCCTTCGCAATTTTCGAAAATATAATATATACTCACGACGTGCAGAAGTTTCAGCTCCTTCTTCGCCGACACCAGCACCACAGCGGTGCTCAGCAACAAACAGACGCACAGCAATCGTCTGTCAACCATCGTTCTATATTCCTCTCGTGCGTCCCAATCGATGCCCAATAATAATAATACAACGTCGAATCTGTCGAAAATCTGGGCTAAACTATAAACACACCGCGCCTGACATGTTCCCAATCGGAGTCTATCCGCTTATCAGGCACGAGTAACGATTGTGCTCCAGTAAGGTACTGTGCTTCCCTGAATAAGAGGGAGAGAGAGACTGCGAAAATTTCGTCAACGTCACGCTAGCAGAGTTCCTCCTTCTCCTGCTTCTTATCGCATATTAAGCAAATGATGCGCCTAGCTTCTACGACGAGGTGCGTGCACAGCCGACTTTATAAAAGCGCTGTAATAAGAAGACAGAGATGGTTAAGTGTCTGTGTGTACCCTTGATTGATCGGGTAACTCTGTACGTGTGCATACATATCTAAGGTAAACTATCGTAAACTTGGCGCATTGTCGTCCTTTTCGGGTGGCTGTGTATTTTAACAAGATATGCATTTATGATAAGAAGCCGAAGATTTTAAGATTGCATGTGTGCTTGTTGTTTTTTCTCAAACGCGGTTGTAGTGTTGAGTTTATGTATGTTGGGAGTTAGGATAAACCGAGACGGCGGGCAATAAGCGAAAATTTACCTCGTATCGTAAAGCGTCATTGATAACGCGACGTGTGTATTATAAGTATAATAATAGTGAACGAATTTTCAATGACAATTGCGACGTCTGTGTTACATATGCGTTATCGTTCATATTATACATTTTCACAAGTTGTTGCGAGTGTGTATCCGTCGTCACAGGAAAGCGGGGATTTCGATCATGTCACGTGTATAGCATATATATTACTTCTAGAAATATATTTTACCGCATTCAATAAGCTATTTTTATTCTCAATCACATGCGGGATAGTTCAAGGGCTTTCTATTAGTAGACCACACGCTTATCGCGCGGCTATTTCGGCCTATATGCAAGTACAATGCCACATTATATATATACACACCGATAGTTACCGATACTATCGAATAGACCGGTTAAAAAAATATAAATGCCATCGAGGTCTCTTCAATTCTCACTGCGTATCCCCCAAGAAACACCTTTCGCGTTTACACCAGACGACAAAATTATAGTTCCGCGAATACGCGTTATCTACAGTTTACATAAGCTAAACACCTGATACGCAAGCATGAACGCTAAAAGCAAAAAATAATCTCGTATAAAAATAAATTACCTCACAGCCACTGACCCCAGCCACTCGCAGACAGACTGAATCCCAGCGTATCGCGCGCTCACGTCTAACCAAATCTCGGCGAAAACGCTAAATAATCGGGCCATCAGTCTTATCGCCCCGGGGGCGTATTTATATACTGTCATAATTCATTAGATTCAGATGATAAAAAAAAGAACGCGATGGAGGATAGGAAATCGCTTGCACAGTGGTATATGAAAGAGGAAAAACGATACATGTAGGTAGGGGGCTACTGCTGCATCGCGCAATAAAGCAAGAACCGCTCTAGTTGATGCCGATCAATCAAGCTCGCGCGATTCTTGCACGTGCCGCGCCGAGTATCTGTCTGTCTGCGTGCGATTGTCGGTTCGCGGCGTCGTAACACCTGTAAGAACGCGGCAGTTTGAGCTAAGAGCGCGGGTGAAACGGTTTGCGAGCTGTTGATTTTGGTAAGATGGTGTAACGCAGTGTTTTCTTCATTTATTTTTTTATTTGTTTTTTAGTAAGGTTTTGGAATTTTTTTCGTGGAGATTTGAGTCGGGGATGCTTGGCAAAGATTCCGCTAAACGATTGGAAATGTTGATGAAGAGTTTATTTTTATTGGCGCGAGAATTTTATGGGTATTGAATCGTGCTATCAATGCGATCGACGTAGGTTATCAGATTTCACGTGAACAGTGTAAATAATCTGGCTTATCAGCAGACGCGAATGTGTAATAAAGTTTATTTGGAATTGGGGTTTTTCATTAGGCGCTTTAGTTTTCCCTGATTATAATTAGAAATCGATTTTTTTTTGTCGTGTCATTTATAGAAAAAATCCAGAATATAGTGGTTTTAGGCGAATTTTTAATTGCTCGAGTTTCTTTATTTGACTGCATGTAGGTATTTGGATTTTGAACGATTTTCAAAGAAAATTGATTATATTCGATGTTCTAATTAAGATAAACGATTTTTATTTTTAATTGGATTATGACGTTTTAAAGTGCAATGATTACCAAATGCTGATAACTCCGATCAGCCGATCAGTAACCGCCAATTAAGCAATGAAGCGATTAACATCTGACGAAACTTAAACACTATTGAATCAATATTAATTGAAAAAGAAGCGATAAAGCGATTTTAATGGATTTGTGCTGTACTATGAACTACTTATAAATTTATATCTATATTCTGAGTAGTATATTTCTTTTATCGTAACAGTTGTCTATAAATTTGATTAAATATTACAATATCTTCCGACAGTACCACGCAACACTTATTTTTTTACGTATAAGAATCGAACAAAAAAATATATTTTTTTTCAAATAATAAACTTAAACAGATGTTATTGTTGCCAGCAGCAGCTCATCCATACATAAACTATGTATCTGAAAAAGATGAACTGCGTCCTGATCTGCGTCTTTGTAATTGGAAGCGCAATTTCAACTGTCAAAGCCGACGACAAACCACAATTGAAATTAGTGAACGTGGTAAGTGATGAACGATCGGTATACGTACTGGCGGCTATTACATTATTCGATTTATTACTTCCGATGCTAATTGTCGTTCGCGTTGACCAAGGTTTTCCGACATGGCGATCGGGCTCCCGATCCGGTGGAGATGTTCCCGAAGGATCCCTATTACAATCACACTTTCTATCCGGTGGGACTGGGAGGATTGACGAATGTAAGTTTTCAACTGAAATATAATTAAAATTGAGTAAGCTTTCTCATATAGCAGGCATAACACTTTGTTAAGTTTATTATTACGATGATATTTTTGAAATGTCAAATATTTTTGTTTTGAGTACCTATTCTTCGACGTCACGCTTAAGAATAGTAATTCAAAATGAAAAACAATAAAAATACATGATAATTTTCTTTGGTATAACATGATATTGTGACTGTTTCACTGATAAAAAAAGAAAATTTAATAAAAAATCATCAAATTAGTAATGTAAAAACGAGAATGTTGGTTATTTATAATTTATAAGGCGATGCAAATGCTAATTGAAAATTATTGAGAGAAAGTTTTTATGATTTCGAAAAAAATCGGGAATTCATATAGATGTCATTTTTATGACTCTTTACGTTAAGAATAACGAATGTTTGTTATTGTATTAAGTGTCTGACAGATACTTTTATAGCTCCAATAATTTTTTTAATTCTCGAAAGTTTGAAAACATCTTGTATCATACAAAAGGAATGTTAATCTTATGGCATGTGCTTGTTACGAAGGACTGTACCCCCGCAGTAAAGAGTGTTTACACAAATGATAATGTTATATTGTCCGTTCGCAATCCGTATCCACCACATTGTAATCTCGTGCTCTCAATCGCCACAATAAACCAAGAGCAATAAAAAGAAAACCATAAAAACTATATTTATCAAGCGCATAAATCACATTTCAAAAAAGTAATTCTAATATTGAAAAATGTCCGAAGGAAGGAAAGCGTCGGAAGTACGAGCTGGGCAGACTCCTTCGTGCTATGTACAACGACTTTCTAGGCGACTTGTTCCTACCGGAATCCGTAGTTGCACGCAGCACCGACTACAAGCGCACAAAGATGTGCCTGCAGCTCGTTCTGGCCTCTCTTTATCCACCCAAGGGCAAGCAGATGTGGAACCAGCAGCTGCCCTGGCAGCCCATACCCATGAGCTACGTCGCGCCCGAAAAGGACTGGCTCATGATACCCGAAGAATGCCCAGAGTAATGAGAATGGAATTGTTTTTGTTTGGTTTAGACTTTTTTAATTGATGAGAAGACTGTAGGGTGGCACGGTCACTAGGTCGAGGAAAATTTCAGTTTTTTATTCGGCCACCGATGTAGAAGATCCTTGATTTTAAAAAGTACTATTAATGTTGAAAACGATGTCTTCCTGTTTCATTATGAGATTGCGGTTTTTTAAAATAGACGAAAAGGGTTTCGATTTTTTGTTTTAAATTGAAAGTATTAATTTATCGAGAAGGAAGCTCTAAAACTGGTGGAGCTATAAATAGCTCAAATGAACTGCGATTATCAAAATTAGATTTTTAATCACTTTTCCTGCTCATAAATTAAAGTGTAAAGTAAATATTAGAAATTGATAATCAATGAAAAAGTTATTATTATTCTTAATAAAATGGCATACTTTTTATATCAATGAATAATATATCGAGCGGGATATTATTATAGACCAGAGAATTCTACAGTTTAATAACCCTGAGATTATGCACTGTCCGTGAAAGTGATATTTCTTATCATAAAAAAAATTAAACTTCAAGTATAATAATATAGACTAGCTGTCATTATATCATAGTTTATATCTAAAAATATAATATTTCAAATGAATTTTTTTTTTATACTATAAAAATTTCTTTTTTTACTTCTAATTGTTTTACATTATTTTTAATTAATTTCATAGTACGAAGAAAATCCTTTACACTTAGATAATTGAACAATATTAATAAATTTACTCATTCGTTTTAGATATTTGCGAGAGCGCAGAAGAGTGGAAAGAATGCCGGAAGTCGTGGCAAAAATCGAGAGCTTCCGCGGGCTCTTCAACAATCTGACCGAATGGACGGGTAAAAATATCTCGGGTACTTACGACGCTTACAATCTCTATCACATCCTAATCGCTGAATCGGCCATGAATCTCACGCTTCCGGAATGGACGAGCGATATTTTCCCGTACGGCGATCTCTACTCCGCCATAAATCTCGAGTACGAGATTTTCAGCTACTCGAAAACTATGCGAAGGCTCAACGGAGGTGAGTCGACTGGGAATGTTTGCAGTGCGCTTGTCGAGGAAAAATGCTGAATAGCAGTTTTTTTATCTTTTCTATTTATAAAAACTATATGGGACTAATTATTCCGTATTTCTTTTAAAATTTTCTTTAATCTAGCAAAAAGACAAATATTGAAAAACTTTCCCAGTAAATAGCTGACATGTTAAAAATATTAAAGTAAATTTTAATAAACGTGGCTCTAAAGATATAATTTTAAGAAAATTTTTATGACTAGGAATTATAAATCTATCGATCTAGGTTAAACTTGAATTAATTACGAACTTATAGGAATAACATTCTCTCTCACTATTCTTTTAGGTAAACTTCTATACAATATTCTGAAGGAAATGAATACCATTAAAGCAGGACAATCAGAGAAAAACCGCAAAATATTTCTCTATAGTGGGCATGAAACGAATGTAGCTGCTCTTTTACAGACATTAGGGGTTTATAAATCGCATGTTCCTCAATACACGAGTGCCGTTATAGTTGAATTGTATGAACTGAATGGTCAACATTACGTTAAGGTACTGCAATCACTTATATTTTTCTCGAGTTTTTATTTTTTATTTATTATTTTTTGTACCAATCCTGCCTTGATTTTAACAATATTTGGTTCTTGTAACAGGTTTTGTACTACAGAGGAATACCGTCGACACTAGTCGTGCAACATATCCCAGGCTGTGACATATTGTGTCCCCTCGAGAAATTTGAAGAATTGTTGAAAGATGTGACGCCTTCAAGCAATGAATTGTTCTGCGATAAAAGTAAAACAGCTGAGGAGATAGAACAAATTAACAATCTAACTAGGAAATGATGTAAATAATTTAGGAAATTAATTTATGAATCTAAATAAATTGAATGATTTTTTTAAAAATAAATTATTTAAATTAATAATACTACTTGTATATAATAGCTATAATTTCCTTTTAGATGGTCGAGAAACGAATCTTGAACTATCGATGAAACACTTTTTTTCCCCTTTAATCTTACCTCAATTCGCATAGAAAAGAGAATAAATTTCTTATTTAGGCTAGAAATAATAAAAAATAGGTAATTCATTCCGTTACTAATAACATGATCATGATAATGGAAGAGGCAAAATAAGACGGGCGAATACAAACTTTTCTAAATCATTTATAAAAGCGGTTAGATTATTTATTTAGAGAGTTATTTAGTTCGTCTTTGGGTCATACTTTGGTATGTCTATTGTCGAAAGATCGCGGTTTTATACTACTTGTTCGCAATATTCATGTGAATGAATAATTTTTCCAATTGACTAGTTTTAATTACATTAACTTCAATGGAAATTCTCACTATTTTTTACATACATAATTATCAATATGAGACATAAAATTTCACATTTCAGTCTTTATGTAGAAACTGTTGTGTAGATTAATGTCGTATTGATTATTATTAGTTTGTACAAATGAATTATTAGATAAATTCGATTGTTTGTGACGTAATTTGAATATGGATTCATTTTTAATTAAGTGAAGTTTTAGTTTTTTGATGGAAGCCTCTAGTCGGTTATGGAAATTTTCTGTCAGTTCTCTAAATCGATGATTAACAACTAAAGTTTTATAAGTTATTATTACTTGCTTGCACTGTTATATAGGAACACACGAAATTGTATAATACACTCAGTAAAGTGCATAAAACCGAATCTCAATCTACACAGCGCTCAAAGACTTTTTACCTGAACGGGGAACGCAAAGCCAATAATTAAGTTTATAAAATTACGAATGAAAACAAATAATCTCCAGACAATTTCAAATAATTCTATTTCATAACATGCAAGTTTTACAAGTATATTATCGAAGTCCCTATCTATTTATTTCGCAATCAGTGGTTTAGGTTGGATGTAAGAAAGGCCAGTACCCCGGACGGCGTTTCGACACCGAATGCTTATCGTTGTTGCTGGATGTTTGGAAGTGACAAAATTCAATGCACGTTTTAGGCGCTTTCTCATCTAAGGGAGGCTTATCCATTCCCGACAGGCACTTACCACTTTCAAGAAGACCCTTTTGACTTTGCACACTCGGATTATATCTAAAGCCATGCGGCTTATATATCGAAGGTCGGTTGACATCGACCATCAGCGGCCGAACATGCAGGTACCGAACTTTGGATGTCATGTGGCGTAAACATTGACCCGATTTCGAGTTGCCTGGCGGCGCGGTATCTAGTTTCCCGCTGTTTTCCGTTTGAATAAATTCAAATGATGTCCAGATAAAAATGTTTATCTGTACATGCCTGATACCACTGATAAACCGAGTAAGTAGGTGACTCAATGCTTTTTCCTGAGAAAATGTTTGTGCATTTAATCCATGTTTTTGAACTTTCGCTCGAACTACATCGTGAGATTCACTTCACCTAATGTATTAGTAGGTATATAACTCTGTGGCT
>JAPYZO010000699.1:0-23110 GCA_030522905.1 Torymus flavipes | reverse complement strand
ATTAACTTTATTGGGGACGACGAAGCATGCGATTGGAAGTTAATGAAAAAGTTGTACATTTGTTTTTTCAATAGTATTATAGGAAAATATTTTGGCTGGTTTACTTTTATTTTCGTTAATTGAAATATACCTGAATAATAAATTACACGCCAAATATTTGGATGATTCTTGTCAGACCGTAATTGGCTAACTTTTGAACGAGATTAAATTTGCGAAATTATAATTTAAAACAAACATTACTTTGGAAGTGCGCAGTCGAACAAATGTTTGCTCAATCTAATCATTTACTTTTCCGAAAATTAAAAATAAATTATATCCAATTACTAAAATCACTTTCTTCTTAGCATGTTTACTCGAACCCTAATTAAAACTAACAAAACGTCACAGCAGCCCTTATATAACGCGAATATCTTTAAAAGAGAATATATTTTTCTGAAAAATAAACATCGCGAGACCATGTATAACGGCTTATTAATTATTATTCAAGGCATCTTAATTAAAGTTTTTAAGAAAGTTCGCTTCCATTACCCGGCGAGCGCTCGAAAGTTCCCGGGGCGAATCGATAAACGCCTTCTTATTTTTGCTTCCCCTTCTTTGCGATCTTTCGTTCGCACTGTGGCAGATAGCCGCGCCGAGGGACCGAGAGACCATCATTACTTTAAACGGCGAATAAATTCAATTCGAACGTAGAATAAAAAAATACTTTTTCTTTTATACGAGCTCTCGCGCGCTACGCTCTTTATCAATATTCCATAATATATAAATTACAACGGAACGCCTCGCGTTTACATAACCGAGAGCAATTATATCGTACAACGACATTTATATAATATATTTCACGGAATTTATAATTCAGCCGGGACCATCAAACGCGCGCTTAATAATAATTTTAAATTTTGCTCGACAATTACGCGCTCGCTCGAGAGATCGAGTAATTAAAGTCACTCGACAATTTATCTCCATAATACGCACACCTCGTTCGAACCTCATATACTATACACATCCATCGCGCGCCCATCGTCGTATATCGCCCTCCGATAGAAATTATTAACGATGCTGAGAATTAACAAACAATCACGCGGCGTCGCTTTAATAACTCCGATATAAAGTGTTAAATTATTCCAATAAAATTTCCAACTCAACTTTACCGGCCATCACGCAACTTCCCCAGAGTGTATAACTTCCAACTTTCGATCGCGCGCGATGAAATAAAAAGGGGGAGAGCGAAATTCCCCAGGAGCAAATTGACGTACATACGCGGGGAATTTCATTCCCTCCCTCGCTTCGAACCATTACTTTTAATTTACCTCCGTACGATCGGATGGTCCACACACCCATACTCACGCGTGCGTATACGAGACAATATACCCGCACGCCGTCTTCTTTGCGAGAGTTTTTAATATCGCGCGCGTCCCCGTTTCTCGCAATATGCGAACGGCGGCTGCTTCGCGCTCAACGCGAGAGATGAGTTCCGTTTTGTAGGCGCGCGCCAACTCTCTTTTTTTCCTACTCTCTTCGCGTCGTCTTGTCTTTTTTGTATAATTAACGGGAGCGTTTTCTGAAAAGCCGCGGTGGGAAAAGGATTTTTTTTTACGCGAGCGCCAGCGCGTGTTTTTAAGCGCTGCTTTCTTGTCAGTGTTTAATATTATAATTCTGTGGCAGCGAAAAATCGTGGAGAATTTCTTTGTATTATTTTGGCGCTCTCACGCGCGTGCGATGTATGAATTAACGTTTAATAGAAATTTTTCAGGTATTCGCGTCGCTGCACAAAGTATACGCGTTACGTTAAATTATTTTACCGGGAATGCGTTTCGTAAAATTAACGTGTTTAACGCAGAATTTACATTAAATGTGTAAGTTCAACTTTATATGAATTATTATTATTCGCATATTTTTTCTTTATGTTTAAATGACACAACATTTTGAATATCTTATTCATTTTATCAATGATACACATCCACGTAACGTGCAATATAGTGTTTAGGCAATTGAAAATTCAGATAATTAGAAGATCTAAATAACAGCCGACTCTCGGATTATAATAATTCCCACTACCAGAACCGCCGTGTTCGATATAATTACGGCCCTCGACGTAATTGCAGTAAAACTCTCTCATCCGTAATTATACCACTGACAATATTCTACAGTACATCACCTAAATCCACAATTATCATCTACATCAGCATATCCCACTCTCCACCACAACCCCAAAGTACACAAAATACTTACATCATACATCCCAATAAAAAATTACAATTCGCACGCGCTCTAATTAGCGAACCCCGCGCGCTACGACATTCAGCGCTGTACCTTCCTCGCAACAATGCGGGAAACCCTTTAGCTCAACAGCACACACACACGTGTCCCTTTATAACCGCGCGCAAATTAATTAAACCATCAACGCACTTGAGCGCGCCATTTCCCACGTAATTGTAAACTACAGCTGCTTCTATCGCGAAAGAAAAAAGAATTTTCATTTTCACCGCTCGCCGCGCGCGTTAGCACCGATGGCAACAACACATATAACCGGCTAAGTGAAATTTCCCCGCAATCAGTGAACATTCACTCATTCGCAGGCGCGTGCGCATTTCTATATACGCGCGGAATTTCGACTTTGAAGAGCGTGCGGTTCGATGAATAATCCGCGGCTCGCGAGAGCGCTTAATTAAGATCGAGCGGCTGCCGCTGCCACGCTGATCGGACCGCACGGTATAAAGAGTTAATCGCGGAAAGGTGAATTAAAACGCGGCTAATGCGGTGAGAGAGAGAGAAGGGGGAAGGCTAATTGGTGGACGGAGCGCTGTGGTTATAGGGGATATCGAGTGGCGCGCGCGTATATATAGTGATGGTGTTTAGTAGGGTAATTGAGTTCTAAAATTTTAGGCGAGCTGCGCGCGTCATGCATAGTATTATGGGCAGAGGAAGGATTATGCGCTGCTGAAAATTTTGGGCGCAGTTATACTGTTACAAAATGCGGCTTTTGTACGTCGTGCAAATTAACTTGTGCGCAACGATAAATCTTGTAGTTATGCGCGTTGTAAGCGTATCTTTTACGCTTTTTATTTTCATTTTCATTCTGTAAATGTGAAGAAACATATTGCGTTTTATTATGTATAGCAAGCGAATAATGTAGATTTATTATCTTTTACTCAATTGGTGTAGAACCACTTACAACTATATACATTGAATAAACATGCGGAGCGAGCAAAGAATAGAGTATATATATATGTATATATAAAATTTATGTATAGTGCTGAAAAATGCAAAGCGAGTATAAACGAAATAAATTAGCATGCATTAACAATAATAATAATTTACACCCTCTACGCGGCGTTTCCAATTCACTACATCTGCACTTAATCCCCGCAACGTTTCGCCTCTCTTCCGAATCCCCCAGTTAATTTCTCCGCACCTATAAGTTGGTACACCGGCGAAAAAGGCGCATGCAACGAATAATTTACACTCGGCCCACGGAGCCGAAAAAATTTCCTCGTATAAAGAAACTTACGAAGCGTTGCACATGGTGCAAGCTACTACTATAATATCCAACTATGTGTGCGTGCAGTGCATGCAGGCGCATAGAGGCTGCGATGTTGACAAGTGCACTCACCCTCGGCCCGAGCGAAGATGCAGATCCAGCTGAGCAGGAGGAGCAGGGTCACCGCCGCCATGTTTGCTCTGCCCCACATTCCGCTGCTGGTACATACGTGTATATGCACGTTTAAGTATATAGGTATGTCACCGGTATGTAGCGTATGTGTATATATATATATATAATAGACACACACAGACAGATACACACACATACATGCGAGAGAGACGAGTGAGATTAATTAGCTCGAGCTATCTCCCCCACGTTCCGGCACAAGATGAAACCTTCTCCGGCGGGGCGCGAGAAAAATGGCCGGGAAGCGCGCGATTAAATTTTCCGCCATTTGACTGGCAAATGAGGTTTTTTTCCAAATGAAGCGCGAGAGGAAGATTCTTTCTTTGTTTCTGTTGTTTTCTTCTTTTTTTTGTGTGTGTGCGACGAGTGTGAAAAGCGGAGAGAGATAAGGATGTGCTTTGTCTTTTTTATTACGTTGAGCGCAGTCTGGTGTGTGTGTGTGTGTGTTTTTTAGCGCGGCGAGCTTGTAAATTCGTTTTTAACGGGTTAACGTAGAGTTGAGATAAATGCAGCTGTTGTTCGCTCTCGCGCTGTTTTAAATACTCCTTTTCGTCCTGGACTGAATTAGGAAACGAAAGTAGGTATATATATAAGCGGCTGTGATATTATTTTTCTGTTTATTTGTTAAATAAACAATGTATATTTATTATATACGATATACGATGCGATGGGAATGAGTATAGGTATATACACCGAATATTCAATGACGCGATAAAAGAATTCTTTACGCGGGAGTTATATATACGAGGATTCCTGGCAATAAAAAAATTACGCGCGCGTGTGTGTTTCAGTAGAAGAATCCGCGTTTGGTAAGACATCCTGATATTCCGCTCTTTTATTCATTCTGATAAAGGTTTCATGGATTCCGACGATATTACAACCGTTAATATACAATTCTTTTGAGAGAGGGAGAGAGGTATACAAGAGAATACTATACACAAAAGGTGAATTAAAATAAACGAGAGATGACGTGTATTTTTCCATTACTTTTATCCCTCTATATACATTTATATTCTGCATTCAAGTATATAATCCTCAATTTCATCCCAATGATAAATTCACTCCATTCATCTTTGCAACCTGCACTTTGTACCCCATTACCCCGTTCGTCCGCAACAAACTATATACGAAAAAGCTAAACTCTCGGTTTCCCCTTCAATCGCATAAAACACCGCAACAACTTATACAGACACTCTATCCGAGCTCCCACGCAAATCAATTACCTCTACCCCTCGACGTTGGCGTATATACACAACATAGGTACATATAAAGCCTGCATAATCCTCTCCGAGGGAATTTTCTCACCCCGCGTGCGGCACCGTTCAAACTCAATACTGTATATACATATATACGTATACACGAACGAACGTATTATACATATGTACCTACGTATAGACGCTCGGCCCTACTCCACTACGTGTGTATGTGTGTGTGTTTCCTGGCAACCAGCGCTCATAACATTTCCTTTTCAACTGTGTTACATAAATTTCGGGATCGAGCTGCGGTGTGGATCGTGAAATGGGATTGTTGCGGGGTTTCTTCATGTGTGCCTCCCTAGCTCTCGTCTCTTTCCACTACCATCAATCAACCGTCCATTTTTCCAAGCATTTACGGCTCTATAAATCAATGTCGAGAGAGGGAGAGGAATGTCTTTTTGATATCAGATTCACGGCGCGGAGAGATCGAGTGAATGATGCTGAGCGCACTCGTCACCGCGGTTGACAGTTCTGCTTGGTAATTGGGCAGGAAGAGCATCCTATACGTAACTTTTCTTTTTGTATGTATACATCGTGACGGTGTGTGTGTGTATAGTTGTTACACGTGTAAATTGTCCCGCGGTTGTTGTTTTCTATGACGTCAACCGCGCGATATATTGATTTTCGCAACTGCCGGCTAGATAATACCCCGCTCGTGCGCACTCTCTCTCTCTCTCCCTCTGTTACTTATCGATATTTTTTCAACGGGCCGGGCCGTACTGAACAAATGTTTATGCTCGCGCGCGGTGTAACGCGGTGAAATACAAAATGTAGATTAAGCGGCGGTATAGCGCTGAGAGAGAGAGGGGAATTTTCGGGTGTTAAAAGCGATGGAGAAATATAACGGATGTGCGGGGGATTTGGGCTGGATGATAAAATACTTGAGGATTCGGAATTTGATAGCGAGACGGTGCGGGCGAACCGTAAAAAGAGGATTTCGCGATGCGTCGGAAATACATATTTTATAGAATTTCGTATGTATGTGTATGTTATATTGAAATTCCTGTATCTTTTCTCCATGGCGAATACGGTGTTTTTTTTTCTTTTTTCGGTATTACAAGATTCCTGAATAATAATGGTATATTTCTGCGTAGTACTCTAAATTATGAAATAATAAAAGAAAATGCTGCATTATTTAAAAATGAATATAAATCTATTCGCCAATCAAGGTGGTATGTAAAACGAAATGTTCACCGTGTGAAACAAGTGCGGAATATTAAATGTTTAACTTTTCTCAAAACCAAAGCCCACGCATTTCAGCGAAACCGCACAATTGATCGAAAAACGCATCTTTCGCACTACGTAAAAAAAAAGGAGCACACCAGCGGCACATCGCTAAATAAACAATGGTGATACTAATGCCGAGCGATAACCGGCGGCCGCGGTATAAAAATAACGCAACAGCGGCAAGCGTCGGGCTAATGAAACCGCGCATAAACTTTATACGGCAGCTTTTACGACGCTTCTCTTTCTCTCCGCACGCTGCGCGTCATTAACATATACCCGCGTCGTTCATCCTCAGCTTCGCTCGCGTGCGCGCTCAATCTCGCCCGCGCCCAATCCATTTCGAGAGAAGTAGAGAGAGGGAGAAAGAGACAGACAGGAGGGATGTGTATTCTATTGTCGAGCGCGGGTGGGGATTTAGATAAACGCCTCGGGTAAAGACGCTGGATCATTGTTTATGGGGGGAGCGGAGGAGGCGAAGGAGAAGGTGTTTAATTTGGGAAGTGATTTGTCATCGTTAGAGGGGCGGGTGAGAGTGAAATTGAATTTTATATGGTGTTGAGATGATTTTTATGAGGGTTAGAAATGTATTTTGGTTGACTTATACTGTAATCGAATTATGCGGTGTTTATAATACGAATAGTAGTATAGAAATTTTAGTAAACGGCATTAATTAAAGAAGTGAATATGTATTATGCATGAACGATGAACTTTGAAAATAAACTTTACTTATTCATTCGAGTAATTTATCACGGTTTAAAGGAGTCTATAACGAACGTAAAGAAGTAGAGTGAACTTAAAAAAAAATGGCGACTCATTTATAATCCAAACAAGTTATCGGGATTCTTAAGTCAAACAATTCATTTGCACGGTGCGTGTATGTCCAAAGTAATTAATTTCTACGGGATCGATGACTCTCCGAACCTGCAGTGTGTTTAATAGTTTGTGTATATGCCCATACGAAATAAACTATATATACACTTTCAGAATTTAGTTAACGCGTTTGGAATTCCGAAACAAGTTAATTCTCTCGGAAGTATCTCAATAATTTCATATAACCATATATCGTGCGGAACAATTTGCAAAAATTTTCCCAGTAACTTCGTCAGAATAACTGAAACCCGATTTCTATGCTGAAATTATAACTTCGTAACTGTCAATCACTTTGAACATGAAAATCATTGAATGCTATGTGCTACGAATCAAATCAAGGTTTGTATTATACTACGCGGATGTATACGTTTCATATACAGTATTAATACGACTGAATTTCATAACGCTATAATTAAATTATTATTGCTATAGGTAAAATGAAAAAAAAAAATAAAATTATACTTCCACAATTGTACGGAATACAGTTAAACTATTTTTACACCCATTTATCCGAGCACAGGGACTTTAACTCCACTTAACACCGTCGCCTTTATATACGAGCCGTATGTGACTACTCGTACTACTTTCAAACAGTATAGCGTAATGTTTAAACTTTTACGAGTCTAAGAGAGAAAAAAAAAATTATTCTTAACTTCTTTTACAATACCATATAAGTACTATAAAAAGACTAAAAAGCTATATGTATGTATTCCGCTAAACCACTTTGACCGGTTACAAATGACCTTAATATATATACCTAAAATAAAACGATTCTAAGCCAATCACAGCATATTAATACACTATATCCACCAACTGCATAATAACCTCGCATATTCCCATCGTGTCCACCGCATCCTTCCACCCCTACACCCTAAACATCCACTTCCCTCCTACACCTATCCATCCGAGATATATATCCTACCTACCCTCTCTCTCTCTCTCTCGGTTGATTTTCGCGCTCGAGGAGTATACGAAGGGGGATCGATATCTCGGCTACTGCCGCCCTCCGCAACACTTTTGCGCTCGCGCGTCCCTTCACCTGCCGCCGCCGCCGCCGCATTCCCTCCCATTGTCTCCGTGCGGTGCACCTCGAGCGGGCGACGGGCGGGCGAACAATCGATGCTAGCGTAGTAGCTAGCGCTGTGAGCGGGGAGCGTCGTCGTCTTTGTCTCGGGGAATATGCCGTTCTGGGGTGGTTTATACGGATGAATCAATTTTTTAGATCGGTTATGGGGGTGGTTGAATTAGCGCGATAAGGGGTGTCGAGTTTGAAGAGGGGACAGAATAGTTGTTGAGTATCAGGAAGAGATATCGTTCGGGTATGGTTAGGCTATGATGATTGTAATGATAATCTATAATCGGCTTTCCAGTAATTCTCAGGATTAATCGCGGGCTGATCTATAAACGGTCCATTCTCGTGGCGAAGTGAACTGAAGAACTTTGAAGCTCTGAAATATACCAGAGCTTAACTGCTTATTTATGTAAATTGTTAAGGTATTTTTTGGCGATAAAAAGATTTTCGCACCATTTCGTGTGACAAAAACAATATATACGAAAATTGAATCAGACACAGCAAAGCTGGCACAAGACACACGACCACTCCGACGGGAAAAAAATACAAAACCTTTCATCCGGGTAACAAAATGTATTATACCTCTTTGTGAAGAACGAAAACCCGCGCGGATGTATTAATAAAACCGTAGGAACAACCGCATCAAAAGAAACGTAACCCGGGATTACCTTATACACTTTTCCACCCGACTACTCCGAGCGCACATATTCAATATATCCCCGCGTACGCGCATCGCCTCTATATATGTATCTCTCCCCGCGAGGCGCGCAGTTCACAAAGAAAATTGAAAGACAGCACACGACGCGAGCTGTCAACCAGCTTCGTATCATCCGCGTACGTGGGAAAATCCAGAATACAATTCGAGTATTCTTTTTGTTTTTCAAGTAAATTATTGATATGATGTTATAGCTTGCCGGGTGTTGAACAGAAGATAGATTGGACGTAAAATCTTCAATGTAATCTAGAAATCAAGTCCTGAAACGCAGGGCGATGCCTCAGGATGTCTAAACGCAAGTGCCATTTTGAAAAGGGTACCTCTTTTTAGACAGTTTTTCATGCGTTGCATGCAGGAATTCTTTTCTAGTTCACATGATCAAAGATTTTACATTTAATCTATAGTTTCTATACTTCGGAGAGCGAACCCTAACCATATATTACAATAAGCAGCAATAAATTATCTGAAAAAAAATACTCGCTTATAGTTAAACGTATTGTGTGGATTTTTCCATTTACCTACGGCCCGTGCAATATAAATTCCATCGTATATAACCCATCCCTGAACGCGCGGCTCCCCCGCGGCAAAACAAATACCTGCGCGGCGGCGTGCATTTCTCAAGCTGAAAAATTTCGATCGTCCGCGTCACCGCTCGCACGGCGAGAATAATGAATCTCCATTCCGACACTCGCGGCTGCCGGCGGCTTATGTTTACGACTTGCAAATTCCGGAGACCGGAAGGCGATGGAATATAAACGACGCGCTTATATAAATTAAATCGCGGTCGTCGTCGCGTGGAAAAGAGGAACGACGACACGGAGTTGTGTAGCGGTAATTTTAAGAGGCCAGAGAGTGGATTTGATTATTTATGCGCGTATTATGCGTGGTTCTCTTCTGATCGATAGTTTTATTGTCAAACTGAGGATTGAGAAAGTTTATTATAAAGGCGAGAGAAGAATCCAATGATAAGTATATACATAAGCAACGGGATCAAAACCTTTTCTAACAATAATCACTCTACGATCCGCGCTCTTACCTATGAGACAAACTCGAACTCTCTACTAGAAAACTACGCTAATTAAAACCCGAAACTTTCGCCATAACTCATCCCCCAATTCTCTAATACGTCCCCCCACCCGAAGTTACAACGACTTACGGTAACTTTTTTGTTCTCTCTCCGGTCGTCCTGAGAAATTTCAAACATCACATCGGAAAAGTAGTTTGCAGCTCTCACGCCGGGGAATTTTTAATTTCCCCCAGCGTGCGACGCTGCCACGCGGATTTTCGCCTCCGTATATACCTATATATCTATATGCCCAGATATAGCGCAATCTCGCGCACACAGAGAGAGAGCGACCTAGCGTAGCGGAAAAACTCGGCAATTCGCGTAATGTCGTATATATGTATATATATACTCGAGCACTTAGTTTTACCCCGCGCCGCTGCACGTGAATTGCGCCCGAACTGGAAATTGCGCGTCGCGCAATATATATCAAACAAATTTTCAGCCAACATACGCTGTAAGATACGTATATAATACCTACTATCTTTTCGCGAAAATTCCACTTTCCCAGCCCAGCAAGGATGTATATAATCGTATATAAAGATTCTCGGCAAATAACCAGTACAACGTTATAGGTGTGTGTGTGTGTATATATATATATATATATTATGTATACGGCGACACGACCCTGACACACACGCTCGACCCGCCACCCTCTATCCTAATCCCTCTCTCCCTCTCCTCTCTTTCATATCCTTCCTGTCATCATCCAACAATTACATCCCAATCGCATGTATATAATACTCACACAGGTGTATTAGGCCTCCTCGGCAACGGCGGCAGCAGCTCGGATCTTCCCTCTCTCTCTCTCACACTCTCGGCCACGCAGCTCACAGCTGAGCTACTGAACTATCGTCTCTCCCTCTCTATATAAGTGCTAGAGTGCGAAAAGAAGGACCGTGCGCGCGTATGTCCGTGCTGCCCCCCGCAATGCGCAATGCAGACTGACTCTCCGCGCGGCTGCACGAGGGGTTCGAAGACCGCCGCCGCGCCAGTCCGCTCTCTCTCTCTCTCTCTCTATCCCTACCTTATACCACCCGATGATGCGCGCGCCGCGAGTAGTCTATGTGTATATATGTGCCTTTTTCGCGATATGTCTTGGAGAGAGAAAAGAAGGGCCGTCCTTTGAGGTGCCAGAGACGTCGTTGAAACGATTGCCCGGAGGGATTGAAAACTCGAGCGCGCGCGCGTGCCGAGAGAGCTGTCGACGCAAAGGGAGATGTTGAGTTTTGTTTACTAGGGGGAGGAGAGAGGTATAGGTTTCGATGGTGCTTCATGGACTGGGGAGAGCTAGTGGATTTAATTGATGCGCGTGGAAGACGACGGGCATCTCTGACAGAATTATGATTTCGCATGGTGGGGATATGTGGATTGGGATGAAATCGTGGGAAATGAGAAACTTTATATACAGGAGATATCTGGTGTCCGCGGAGTAGGAATTTGTCATTGCGAGGGTGATGGTTTTGTCTCAATTTTCGGGGGTTTCTATATAGGAAGTGAATCTGATTCGTATATGTAATGGTTATGATAATGATGGAATGATTTCTTTGATTTTTTTTTTCGTATACTTGCATGTACTGAGAGCTTAATACAATCCCTAGTGAATAAAGAAATTGTGAAGGCAGTTGAATGAAACTGAAGAAAACTGTTTATAATTTCATATATAACTGTAGATAACTGTCGAAAACTGATACAAACTGAGGATTACTATTGTCTTTGTCTCAATTCCGACATTTTTCTGCAGTTAATTTTTGTCTTCTTCCGTTTTCTTTGGTTTTCTTCTGATAGCTGCAGATATCAAAAGTTACCAGGCATTAACTTTTTTTTTCACTAGGGATGTTTTCTTGAATTTTAGATCGTCTGAAATTGTTAGACTGTATAAGGAACAAGTGTACGTCGTTATATACCTTGTATAGTATTAATGCTGTCGTTCTAGGAATAAGAGTGGAATTGTCTATTGACTCTGGGAAATGCAGGTAGACGGTTCCCTTTACAAATCTTAATGAGTCGCGAGTTTAGATGAATAGATAACTTTCAATAAAGAATGATTATGCTATTAATGAATGAAGTATAATACTTTTTGCACCCCGAGGGGTATTTTTATTTCCACATTACACTTTTTCTTCCATCGTCTTTTCCTTTTGGTACATATACGAATCTCGTAAAGGTGTTACAAATCGAGACAGGCATACGGAATGAAATACGTACCCTATTTTGCTCGCTACAAGGAAAGTACATAGCCATTCTCACCGGCTAACGTACATATAGTGTTATCTAAAAAGTTAAATGCTAAATCATATACGGGAATTTTGGTTTTTTTTATTTACCTCGGTTTAAGGTCGTTGTTGAATGTCAGTTATCGCATGTCTTGCACCGCTTTAAAATAAATTTAAAATAATTATTACAAAGTGCTAGTCGCCATATTACATACTGTAGTTAAAGTGGAAAAAATTTGCGTGCAAAGTTACAGATTATTTCCAAATATCAATACGGAAATTTGCGTCATAAGCACAAATGCACCAAATCAATAGGTTATTAAAGCATGCGAACATATATCAGCAAACAATTTTGCTTTTCTTTGCTAAAAATCACTGCGGAATAAAAAAAAATCAATAAACAACATTGATTTTTGAATTTTCGTCAATACCCGTTATACATCACTCCCTGTTGGCCTTTCATCTGTAAATATATTCCTCTTTTGCAAATACACTAAATGCAATGGAAAAATTCGGTCATCGTATTTTTTTCTCTTTTTTTTTTACAAACATAAAACGCAGCGAAGGGAAATAAAACTCTTTTATGCCCGATTTTGTGCAGCCAATTCGCGTCGTGTCAAATTTAATATTTAAATTTTATTCCGCCACGTACACTTTCGTACATTGAGCGCGCGCATTATTGTACCTGCGCGCGACACGTCAGCGCGCGCTGTCTCTGCGAAATATATAATGTCGTCGTCATCTTTATGATTGTTTAAGGGGAATGAGCAATTAACGCGAACGTAGCGTGCCCTTTGAATAGCCCTACAACGACAAGTTACTGCCTTTAAAATGTAAACAGCGTCGCGCGAGTTATCTTCATAGCTTTGCCATTTTGATAATGCTGATAAGTGCGATTTCCTCCCATTATGTATAAAATATGCTACTATATGCGCCTGGCTCTTCGAATAGCATTTTCCGGGGAATACGATGATTTTTAAAGTGGTTACACTTCGTCGAACATTTTCATCAAAACGAACTACTTTTCCTCCACAGGAAACAATAAAAAAAAATAAGTTTTGAATTTGAATTTCGCTTTGTTTTTATTTCATGGTTTTTCTTTTCCAACCCTAAGTGAATCATTGTAAAGTACACTTGATTATAACAACAATATCAATTTAGATTAAAGATATATACGAAAAACACAACATTACCAAGAAAAGTTATGCAAAGCGCTTTCCGTTAAAGGCATTAGCCTTAATGGTACTCTCTTTCTCTCTCTAAAAAAGACTATTCATGCGAAGTTTTTTGCAAACCTGACCTTTACCTTATTCAAATTTATGCAAATGCCCCTTGAATTAATTTAACCATCCCCCTAACGAATCATCAGACGCATCGATAAATCTTCGGCTTTACTATACACCCAAAACGTGCAGTGTATCGTCGCTGCAAAAGCCTGAACACCAAAAAGCGGCCAATGATTTTCCATCAACCGCATTATATCCCCTCCAGGGCTTTATCCTTAATTAACGCTCCAATTTGAAGGCACTCTCGCCCGAACTAGAACACAGCAGCGCCACCGCGCATAGGTACATATTTTTACCCTGATCGATCTAATATATCCTTCCTGGTATCCCTAATTGCGATTCAATCGCTACACGTAGTTTATAAACTTTTTTGTTCGCTTCCAGACCGCAAAAAAAGAGCAACGCGGAACCGACAAGGACTTTTTTTCGCTAGGGAGTATATATATGTACGACTTTCGAGGGGGACACTTTTTGCCGATTGCGAGGAAGAGAGTTTGTGGAGAGCACTTGTGTACGCGCTCGCGGGGGCTCGTGCATGTCTACGACGATTAATGCGGCCGCCCCGCCGGCAGCGCGGCCGATTCACCGCGGGACGCGCGATTGAGTCATACGGTGAGTCACGCGAGGGTTCGCACGTTTTATGTGTGTTATACGCGATGAGCGGGCAAAGAAACAGGGGTTGAAGAAGGTTTTTGGAAAGGTTGATGTTTGTCAACTATATTATAATTATAAAATACTGGGTGAAGTTTCGGTAAATTTAAGATTACAATACTTTAAGATACAACAATACTTAATGCAATCTTAACTATAAGAATAGGGTCCTGCTGAAAATTTGCCATAATTTTTAAATTTCTATAACTATTAATTTATAATAAATATACTTGTAAAACGGTTTATTTTGAGAATATTTTCGGAAACGTTATGTAAACATGGTCAAATTTGATGTAGAGCTACAGATCAAAAAGGGTTAATAAAAATTGAATCGTCAAAAAATTCACGTATAAGCTTTTCCGCGATTTTAAAAATATGTTTTATACAAAAGTTTACTGTTATTATTGGAGAATGTAATAATGTGTGGATGTATACGCGATTTTAAAAATATGTTTTATACAAAAGTTTACTGTTATTATATTGTAGGATGTAATATGTGTTTGGCGAATAATTCCTGTAAAATTATTGTGTTTAACAATAACATTAACATTTATTAACATTTGAATGATTGTTTACGGCTAGACGAACATCAGTCATATTATTATACATTTATTAAAAATTTTATTTAAAATAAAGTTAGCCAGTGTTAAACTTTTTTCTGTTAAAAGCATTTCTATTGTATACAGAATATCCACGGAAAGAATAAGAACTCTTATAATTATAAAACTTGCTCTTTAGAGTATTTATTTTTTATGCTTCAATTATCGGAAAAGTTATATTTCAAGCAAGTGAAAAGTTAGAAAAAGATGTATTAAATGCACAGTAATATAATAAAGCACATATAATGTTTATTGTCTCTCATGCTTCGAAAAACAATCATTATGTATACTTCACATTACCCTTGAATTTCGAGATTTTTACGTTATTTTTTCTCAAAATTCATAAAATTTACTTTTTTACTACGCGCATGCGTTTTTGCTGACCGATACTTTATTCTGCTTTATTTGTACACTCTCGATTCATGGTTTCATAAAAAATATGTTATATATATTTTTAGGAAACCATGCATAGAAACTTGGCTTCTAAATTTTATTATTTTCTTTGCATTTGAACAATATTTCAATAGAAACACTCTTGATGCATACGGTCTACAATTGTGTAAAAAATGACTTATTCATTTTTTTTAATACTAAGGAGTCTCGAGCAACACTATTAATAGAGAATCTGATAAAAGCATGAAAAATTCATGCAAACTTAAATATTTTAATAAGAATTTATCCATACATAGAGGGAAACTTTGAAAACGTTATTTTTTCCATTTTTTAATACTGAATGTTGCGACATTCAGAAAAAAAACCTCTATTTTTTACTTAGTTCAGCAAAAACTTCACCCCTATCTTTTCCTTCACTTCCGCGGATGAATTTTTCTTCTAAATCTCATATTTTGACACATTCTAAACAATAATAGTATTTTCTCTGAGTTTCATTACTTACCACCCATCATATTATATCATCTTTCGAATGATTCCACACCCCACTTTTTTCAAAGATACTTTTGAAATATATTGTAAATAAACTCTGCTTTACCTATTACTTATTAGTAATTCTGCTAGCGTCTCTGAAGAAATTCTCTAAATGTAATTATTCGAACTTTGAATAAGGTATTCTTTGCACGATTGTAATAAAGGAAGTGACAGGGCGATTTGATGCGCCAGCACGATAATGAGGACTGCATCTGCGGAGACAATAGAAGAGACTTCTAGCTCCTGGTATACTATCACAAGGTACGCGCGTCTCAGGTATCATCTTTCAAAGCTAAAGTTATAGAGGCGTCTTGGAGATGTAGATGGTGCGACCAGATGGATGAGACGTCTGACGAGCTGTGCCTCTCGTTTGCCAATTAACGGTACCAACTTTTAGAAATATTTTTCTCCTTTTGAAGCGGCGGGCATGATTTCTATACTAAAGAATAAATAATACTAATAATAATAGCAGAGTTAATAAACTGATTCTATGAGTTGTAAATTATGTAAAAGTTATGTAAAAGTATTACGGAGTCCTCGATAATCTGTTTTTAAAATTTTCAAATATTCGTATATCGTAATGTTTATATTCACTTAACGTAATTAATTAGAGAACATCAGATGAGCGAATCAAACCATTAACGGAAATAATTCTACGGTATATTAATTTGACGTTTAACATAGTTTTCATATCAAACTTCATTTATATGCGGGACGTGTGAATAGAATTTTAATCATACCTAGCTTAATATTCAACGGGGATTTCCTGTTTGTATTATTAGGATAAAACGGGGTTTCCAATTCAGGACTATAATAATAGAATTTGTCAATATTGATTGAGGTAACATGACTGGCTCGAAAATAATGAGATCCAAATGCAAAAAAAAACACATGCAGGAACGAGCCCATTCGACTTGCATTCTGTATGGACTATTTTTAAACGTTATACTATAGGATCGCGAGGTCGTGCATTTTTAGATAAATCGATATTTTTAATAGTAATACGATGCGCATATATTATTTGATAGCAATGAAAGACATACGCTCAACATAGATTGTTGCTTAAGGATTTTAATAGCTATAGTTTAATAAATATTTTTATTAAAAAATTTAGTCTTCATAATCATGAATTTCGAGAAAATTCTTATATAATCTGAACACGTATATAGAATAACAATAAAAATAGTAAAACAACCTTCTACTTTCAAAGCTTTCAAATTAGTTTTGACATTACATTTTAGTAATGAGAAATTTTATCCGTGTTTCTTTTTTAGTCTCGATAGAAAATATATTTTGTCAACCTTTTGTTTGAATTTCGCTATTACTAACTTCATTTACTTATTTATTTATTTATTACCAGAGTAAAATACAAAAAAAATTACAATTCATAATCATTATACATAGTTATAATAATTTTAATCCATTATCCCATTCGATATTGAAATAAAAAACATATTACCGCTGTCAATTCATCAATCACAATTTCAACAATATATCAATGGTATTTTCCCTTTTATCGGTTTATAGAAAAAGCCTGACATTTTATCCTAATAGTCGCGAACAATGCCGTCAATGGGGATTTAAACAATTGCGAAATCCGAAAAGAATTTCAGCCAATATGGGGTATTAGCGAAAACCTTCAAATGTCATATATATTCCCATCGTCGTGCGCATCCACGCGTTTCCGCAGCGATAACTAAAAATAACACATCATTCGTAAATCCGCCGCGCATGCATCCATTCATTATTAGATCGGTAGAAAGCCATTAAATCCCGCGCGTGCATATTTAATACTTTTGATATCGATCGGCTGGCACGTGACAGCGCGAATCCCGGCATATTCCTTTTTTTAAAAAAATCTTTTGTCCGATTAAGGCGCATTTGCGCACATAATACCATGGGATCGAGAGCTCCCGTCGCGTGGCACGATATAAAAATGTTACGAAGTGTAATCAATTTTTAACAGCTCGGGGAACGATTTTCATCGACAGAATATTAAAATTTGTCTGTTTACCCCGCCGGTGCTTACGCGATCAACGTTGCTTGTAAATGGTTCGCGCGCTGTGCAAATGTATGGACATTTTTCATCTAAATTGAGATTTTCCATGCGCGTTGGATAACGAAGCCGTGCATAAATTCTGTTATTAATTTTGATTATACAGTAAACAGAAATTTTATATAGAAATGAAAAAAAATCAATGAAAATCAATGTTTGTCTCCGTGCATTTTAATTTATTTATCTTGTCTAAACTGTCAATTATCTGTATTCATTTATCTGAATGAGTGACGAATTTCATTTATAATTATTCATCTTGAATAATTGATATTTGATCTTTTTTTGTAGCTTTTACATACAACTCAGATGTCAAATGGGAGTGTCAGAGTCTATACGCAATTAATTTTTGATTTTCCATAATTATTCTTCTTGACATATATTTCGAAATGATGGTGATTGAAATAATTGGTATAAAATACTTTGGAAGAAATTCAAACAATGAAAATTTTGAAACTGGAATTCGTTGTGGTCACAACTCTGACATATAAAATTTGAATATAAACTTGGCGTTAAAGCATGACCAGAAATGGAAGAGAAAGATTAAAGTATGATATTATATATGAATCCTTCCAAAGTATAAGTACGGAAACCCGTAGACAAATGTAACACAACCCGTACAATGTAATCTTAAACCCGATTTTAATTACTTTAAAAACATGAATATTAAATTTATAAGATTTATTATACCAGGCTTACATAATTATAAGATGTAACGTTCGTGTGATTATCGGATTTTCTAGCTAATTCATAAGGATCATATGATCATTAGTTTGCAAATAGTTAATTTACAAAAACATGGAAGTAAATTAAATTTTCACTAATATTACTCGAGCATGTAGAAACAAAATAAAGATAAAATCTAGATAAAATCTTGATCTGATCAAGATCTTGATTGTATTGATCAAGTCGTATAATTAATACCTCATCAACATGGTGATGCATTTCTAGATGTAACATTAAAGTGGAAAAAAAAGTAATACATACAGGTAAATAACTGAGTTTTTTTTTATCACGAATTCGTATATTTTTAAGCACGTCAATATTCCATTTATAAATAACCAAATTAACCAAAGGATACATTGTAAAACTCAAGTTGTTAGATTATTCAATATAATTTGACACTTTAGGCGAACCATTATTTTAAAATTTTTATAATTATTTATAATTTTTTCCAAGAAAAAAAAGGGTATTCTGCAAGCTATTGCAGATTTACAAAATTATTTAAAGAAAACACAATTTTACAATTTTTGCCCATCTCTCAATTTTCTCTATATTGTCTACGTTCTATTTATTTCATTCTTTTGTCGACATATTACGAACAATAATATCATTTCAATCATTTCATTGTTCAGCTTCCGTGTTTGCATAAGTACTTAACACAGAATCAAGCAGTATAAAAATACGTTGATATTTCTAGTTAGAATAATACTTAATCCGACAACAATACACGGATAAAGGTTTAATCAATAAAAAAACTATACTATAAGTGCTATAAATGTAAACGATTATCAGATTATAACATATAATGGTTATAGATATATCAAACACATATAAAAAATTAATTTTTCCGCGATCTTCAATTTTTTAAGAAACATCGCTCCGCAAACAGTCATCATAACCAAAAAATAATTCGACGCTATGACTCTTCCTCTCCAACACCCATTAGCTAACCAATAAATACTTTCATTGATTAGAATTGTTACTACACCTTGAACCATGGCATCAACATCGGATGCTGTCTCGCTACCGTTGGTGTTTCAATTTCATCGTCGAATGAGGAAACTTTTCAGTCGTTTAATCAGAGCGTTTTTTTACTCTCCAGGCCGAACTACGACGAGAAGACGGTGCTGCGAAAAGCCCTTCTGTTTGGCAAGCTCTACTGGAGAACCATTGTCGTCATATTATGGCCGATAATGCTACTACCAGTAATGATAACGTTCGACAGTCCCGTGAGTAATAATTCGGCTCATGATCTCAGCCGTTGTTGTAGATTATTTGATACGATTCGACGCTTCTAAATTAATGTAATAATTATTATTACGACGATTTGTCGATTACTTGTCAATATTTTTTTTGTCACTTTAATTTAAAGGGTAGAGAAGTTTTCGCTAATTCGACTTTAGAGAATACCTCAATATTCTAAGACTTTTCTTCCGTAAATATTTTTCAGATCGAGTTCAATAAATATACTAATAATTATATACGAAATATTTACTTTTGTCAGTTTAGAGATTCAATTTATTTAAACGATTTATTGCAATACTATCACTCCCCTGGTAAAAATGCTAACCAAGGGTTGACGTCAATTTTTAAATTAATAACGTCACACCATGATTATGTTGCTATTGAACGATGATTCAACGATGAACAATTATTTATATAGTTTTAAATAGTTTTAATTAAATTTCGATGTCAATCTTAAGTATAGAAATGCTTCCACTTGATTAATATGTTGACCAACGCAGTTGGTCTATTTTCTACCAAGGTCTCTAAAATTGAATTAGTGAAAATTGCTCCACCCATTAAATTAGTGGAACAAAACTACTAATTTATTAGAGCATATTCACTATTTCATTAGTAGTTTTTACTAATTTAATTGGTAGTTTTTTTTTAAACTACTGATAAAATAGTGAATATGCACTAATAAATTAGTATTTTTTTCCACTAATTTTATGGGCGGAGCAATTTTCACTAATTCAGCTTTAGAGAATGCAAATTCTCGAGTTTCATGTATTTAACGTACCAGAAAAAATGAACCACTACACATCAATTCTCAAAAAGAAAAGAACCTTTCGAAAAAGGTACTCCTTATATCCACAGGAGATGCGATGCGGTTACGTCGTGCTGCTAATGGCGATGTTCTGGGTGACCGAATGCCTACCACTGCCCATCACCGCCCTCCTGCCGCTCATCTTCTTCCCGGCTCTCGGCATCCTCAGCACTAGCGAGACCTGCAGCTGCTATATGAACGACACAATAATGGTCTTCATAGGCGGCCTGGTGCTCGCCATCGCCATTGAGCACTGCAACCTCCATATGCGCATCGCCCTCGTCGTCATGAAATCCGTTGGCTGCAGTCACAGAAAACTTATGGCCGGGTTACTCACGGTGACGACGTTCCTGTCTATGTGGGTATCGAATACCGCATGCACCGCGATGATGGTGCCCATTATCTTTGCAATACTGCACGAGCTCGAAAAGGTGCGTGATGGGTGGACGAATGTCTTTTTTTAAAGGTGGGAATGTGCGTTGTAGGTACATCGAGTGAAAAATTAGATGGAAATAATACTTTTTATAAATTAGATTTTGAAAAATGTAAATATGATGCTAATTGTTGAATTTTTTATTTTCATGTCGATTTATATATATAAACAGCAACGAAGTGTCGTTATCGAATTTCTTCTCATTTGATTGTTTATGAATGTTTTTGAAATTACGTGATCTTTGTGTGCTAACAATTACAACGCGCCCCTCAAAGCCGTACGTTTGAAAGTTCTCTCTGCGTTTCAATGTTATCCCACAAATGTCCCTTTTTCATTAAACTCGGGTGAAAGTATTAATTTGAAAACTTGTGTAGACAGAGTTTTAATTAAAACAAGCCACAACAAGGCTTTTAATTTTTATTGTCACATACATATTCTCCAACTTTGGTTACTAATATGAAAATGCGATTACATGTACGTTTCTCGTTTCTTCTTTTTTTTCCAGGAAGGCCTTGGCAAAGTCTTTTACGACGATAGAAATCCTGAAGACCCGGAAAGGCATAAACAATATAATTTATGATTCTAATCACGCGATTCGTTTCATTCGTCAAAGTAGAATCACTCTTCTCGCGTTGTAATAAAAAAGTCAAAATAATTCCTTGTATCTATTATTTAGTAAAAAAAAAAAAGAAAGCTATTCTTTTACTATCAAGTTCCAATTTTTTATAAAAAATTAAGTATTGAAAAAGCGTAATTTTTAATTTTTTGCCGAAAATCAAATCACCAATTGTCAACACTTTTAGCAAGAAAATAATGTCAATTATACACATCCCACAGCGAGAAAGAGCCAACGAACGTGACAAAGGGCTACCTCCTGGGTGCGGCCTACTCGTCGACCTTTGGTGGCACGGCGACACTCGTGGGCACCGGGACGAATCTCACGTTCAAGGGTATCTTCGAGGCGACGTTCCCGCACTCAGAGGGCATCAACTTCACCCAGTGGATGATCTGGGCGACGCCCCAGGCGCTGGTCAACATCATCATCACTTGGTTATACGTGCAGGTCTTCTACATGGGCATGTTTCGGCCGGGCAGCAAGGACGCGAAGGAGGCGAGCATTGGCGGCGAGGGAGAGCGTATCGCTAATAGGGTATAACGATGAGGAATCTTATAGCTGGTGATAAGAATTATTGGTTGTTATTTTTGTTTACTGGATTTTAACTGTGTTTATACCATTTTTTCTCAGCGCTTTTTTCTGGAGCCCTAATGATTGTTGATAATGTTGATGATTTGAGCTTGATATAAGTATTTGTTCAAATAATAACGCAAGCGCGTGAAGGTTTTAAATTAAAAAGTTAGCCTTGTTTGGACTTGAGAACAAATAAATAATTCGCACTTAGCTTTAAAATTGTGGAAGGCGATCGGAACGCGAATAAAAATCTTTTATAAATGGAAGAAAATATTGTAAAATTTTTATCACTAGATGCCAGTTTAAGAATAGAGGAGTTTCAAAGAATCTAAAGAAAATGAGTGTATGTAAGGAGAAAAATTTCCATTTTCTTTGTATAACGTGTAGGACAGACTCGGGCAATCTTATAAAATTTATTATGACAAATAGTAAAAATTCTTGAAAATATAGTAAAAATCGTCACTTTATTGAAAAAGCTGCTGAAAATATAATGAAAATTTGATATTATTTTCTTAAAAGTATAAGAAAAATTCAATGATGATATTTGCTATTTATGTCACATAATAAATTTTCCGAAATGGCAGCCTGTCTCTCATCTACCAAGAAAATCGTATTTTTCGCCATCATTTTTCTCTGTGCACGAAAACTCAAATATAAGTCTAAACAAATGATACGTCTTCAGTCACCGGGTGTGTAAGCAATTTCTCTTGTAAGCTAGTCGTTTCACCTACGCTGAATCGAGAGTTTGTTTATATTCTGGATAATATACAATAATAAATACAATAACTTAGTTAAATTCAATATAAATTGTACTAAAACTTATTTACTGAAGAAACAAAGAGGACGTACGAAATAAAAGTTTTGAATTTTTAATTCTTTTTGTCGATAAAGTTTCACTCGAATTAAAAGTAAACTAAAATAATGTTTTGGAACAGATGTTTATGGATCAGGATGGGGCTGTTTAATACAAAAAAAGACTTGATCTTTTTTTCCTTATGCTTGAAAGCGACATTTCGTAGTAGAGTAATCAATTTTCTTTCAAAACATCCAATCCAGCAAAAAAGAAATATCATCTATAACTTAACTGACAGAGCGATCGTACTTTCAGACAAGCGA
>JAPYZO010000698.1:0-43821 GCA_030522905.1 Torymus flavipes | reverse complement strand
GAATCTGGCGATGTCATCATAATTATAGGTCAACGACCAAACAGAAAAGATATTAATGATAAACCTTGGAAATGTAGTTCTGCGCATGCGCAGTGAGAATTAAGATACAAATACGTTAATAAATCAACAAATTTTTTACTTATTTAAGAAAATTGTTTTTTCTTTAGATATTGGAAAGTAATTTACAATAAATTTAAGTATAATTTGTCATTAAATTTAAGAAAAAAAAAGCCCCTTAGCGGGGCCCCAACTTGATACGGCACCACGCGCATGAGCCACCTTAATCTTTAAGTTCCAGCTGCGGTAGAACTTCTTTATTTTATTAACCAATGATTCGAGTTTGTCCTGCGCGGTTAATGGGTCTTTATTTGCGACTAAGATAATAAAATCGTCTGTTACGGGCAACGTTTCTCTGTCATTCGGTATACTATTGTTATAAGTGTTTTGTAGCTTTTTCCTAAATTTTGACCATTTATTTTTTTTTGTACATAAATCTGTATTTGTTTGCTGAGTTGATGGCGCTAATAGTGAGTTCCAATGAGATGGTGAACTTTAACGTCTAGCACTAGGAGCGGGAAGCGAGGCGGCACATGCGCGTTTGCCGGCGCGACGTATGTCGTCCGCCGGTTTGTTCACTAGCTGGTACTTGTTCGTGCACTGTTAACACTTCCGATAAAATAAAAGAACACGTACGCTAATCACTAACTGTTGTTGCGTATACTTTTGCCGATAATAACATTCAAGCGGGCGCGCTATCACGGAAAATACCGAAAACCCGAGTGGAAACCGCGGAGCTGGTAGAGACGCGTGCGCTCGCTGCGACTGCTTCGC
This sequence comes from Torymus flavipes, assembly GCA_030522905.1. Classification (NCBI taxonomy): domain Eukaryota; kingdom Metazoa; phylum Arthropoda; class Insecta; order Hymenoptera; family Torymidae; genus Torymus; species Torymus flavipes. Next base: position 42,990 of record JAPYZO010000698.1, on the reverse strand, counting down.
TGAGAATGCGCCGGGAATCGAACCCGGGCCGTCCGCGTGGCAGGCGAGCATTCTACCACTGAACCACCGATGATGTTAAATTTATCGATCTTAAAATTTAATTTAAATGAAAAATATATAATCACGTATTCTTTTTTACCTTAACAGTGCTCCACCAGCAGCAGTGCAACCTGGAAGGAAAATCAAAAAGGCAGTTAGAAGAATGCCCAGGCAGTAGGTGCCCAGACACACACATCATCTCGTGAAATCCTCTGCGACGACTCCTCGTCATTCGCACGAAAGTGAAAATTAACCGTCGAGAGATAACGGAAAACAAAAATACCACTCAGCGTCCGCTCGTGCGATGCGTCAACAGTGCCTCGAAGACAAGGCAACAGTTACGTTAGTGCGCGTGGACATCGTTTTCTCCCTTTATTTTTTGTTTATATACAAAAAAGCTGGTTCGAGTTGCAAATTGTGTTGTTCGGAACCGAGCAGGCGAGTAGTATCAGCTTGTGTTCTCCGTGAAAGAGAGATAAGTTTATGTGCGCGACCGGGCATGTTTTGTAATTTGTAAATTATTTAATTTTTTAATTACATTAAAAATGAAATCGCCACATGAGAGAGAGAGGGAGAGAGAGAGAGAGAGAGAGAGAGAGAGAGAGAGAGAGAGAGAGAGAGAGAGAGAGAGATAAGCAACAGCAATGCTCGATAGGCCGGGCAGTAGATAAAGCGAATGAATAAGTGTCACTCTCCTCTCAGGTAAGTATTTAGTTAATTAGTACTGAAGATCGCGACGACGTTCCTGACTTTAGCGCAGAGTTTAGCAAAAGCAAACAGTGCACAAGAACAATTAGCGAAGCAGATTATATTTCGGTCTTTTGTCTTTTCTCGAATATATATATGCTTGACTACGACTAACTAATCTGTGATCGCAGTAACGTTCTATTTTTTTTTCAATTGGACATTCTCTAATTGCAAACGATGGAAAAGAAAAGTGATAAATTTAATAGAAAGGAATGAAAGAGAAAAGAAGAAAGAACTGCGATAACGCCTCGTGTAAAATCGCGAAAAAAGATTCAAAGACTTGAGCTTTTAAATAAGATTGTTTTTTACTACTCTTTAAAAAGAAAAGATAATTATTAATAATGAAATATTTGCATCTTGCGATAATGTTGCAACGACACGATAGAATCTTTTTTCGGCGAACGCGTTGCGAATTTCGGCGTTCATGCTACTACGACTATATATATCGTCGAGGATTTATCCCACTACACTTAGTCTTCTTTGAAATATATGAAAAAAAGTTCTAACATTATATTTTAGATAGGATACTGTTGGTTGGTCCTACGAGCGTCATTTACCGTAGCACTCGCCAACAGCGATACTTGTAATATATATAAAGTGAAAGTGCGTGAGAGAATGCGTGAGAGAGTTTGGGGGCGATAAAAGTGCAGGAGAAAAGAAAATGGCATTCGGACGAGTACAAAGTCACGGTTACAGAAATATTTCCAATGTGTAATCGAAATTGTATATTTTTTTTATACGGAATGCCAGAACGAAGATAACTTATAATAAAACTGAATGCCATTTTGTTAGGTTTATATATATGTTACACATGCATATATATTATAAATATTATTACGAAGAATTAAGGAAATCCGTAGATAGTGCTAAGTGTTTTATTGTCAGGGAATGGGTGATCAGTAAAGGAAGATAATGATAGAGAAATAAAAGTGTAACTAGCGCGATAATTATTTAGCGATTTATTATAATTTTCAGCGGGACTTCTAAAAAATAAATGTACAGTTATAATATAATATTAATAATTTCGATCGTTGTCGAATAAACTTGCATAAAATCAAGTTTTGCTCATTATTTTCTCGTACTATGCGAGCTTATTCACTTAAGCAGAACGCAGACAGATGAAAAACCTACAGTATGGCGATTTAATTTTATTCCTAATTAGCAATCGTCAAAAGCGATAAGCGCACATAAGTTTTTAGAAGTCCCGGCAAGGACGACAAGTAGTTAGCTAACGTGCAATGGCAGTGTCGATGGCGGGCGCGTGCGGCTAATATTTAGCTGGCGCGATTCTTATGCAGCGCGCGTAATATGAAAAATAATTAGAGAGTGAGTTTTTACGGGATCACATAACGACTATATTTTCTTTTTATTTTTTAAACGAATCCTTTACATTCTGACACATGATGACGTGGTTATATATATATATCGATCGTGCGGTATATCGCCCTGTACTTGAAAAGGGGAATTGACAAGTTTCGAAATAGAAAACCCTATGATGAGTATTTTTTTATGATCACTTCGAGATTTCGAGACATATTTTCTGGTTCTCGAGAATGAGAAATTGTTTTTTAAATGAAATGTCTTCCCAGATATAAGTAAAAGTCGTTTGATTTTGAAAAGTAAGCTTTATACCCCGACTCGAAATTTCGAACTGACAGAAACGCAAACTTTTTTATTTTGTATTCTTATTTAAGTAGTTGCATTGACGACAATTGAATAAGAAAAAAGAGGACGGAAAAAAGAACGAACATTCATCATCATCAACAACGGGTAAACTAACAAACGACGACGACGATCTGTTAATTGCATTGTTGCTCTATATTTCTTGTTATATATGTGTACATGTATAAATAATCGAACCTTCGCGCAGCTTTCTTCACGCAACCTTATATTTAAAATAATAAATAAATTCAACGACAGAAACGTAGGAATGACGCAACAATCAACATTTACGCAATGGAAAAGACTCAATCTTCCGGGATTCGGAATATATAATTCGCAAAAGAAAACATATGCGCGTAATATAAAATTTCAATTCGCCTCGTACATACCGCGAACTGTATAAACAAAAAAATACATATTACATACAATGGAGACTGCGAAAACGAATTTCATTTATTATCTCCCCCCCCCCCCCCCCCCCCCCCCCCCCCCCCCGCCCCNNNNCTACCCTCCCCTGGTAATGTTAATTATTGTGAACTGCAAAGAGCGTGCCATTGTACTCGCAGCATAATTACTCAACCGATTCGACGAGGTATAAAGAATGCGCGCGCGCGCGTGTGTGTGTATGTGTCTGTATGTATGTGTGTGTGTGTGTGAGAGAGAGAGAGAGAGAGAGAACCGAATATGGCGTGTCTAATTCGTCGTGTAATTTGTAAAACTTAGGATATGTAAGGGAGTCGATTATCATTAACGTTGTATATATGCTCGCCGAGGGCTGCACCTAAAGAGTCGTCTAATTCTCGCGCGTTTCGTAATGCAAGAGAATACACTCGTGTTCCACGTTTAGAACGCAAGCATTATTTTGTGATTGAAAATTTGAAGAGTTTCTAGCGACTTGAATAAACTGTACATTTTTCATCACAGCGTTTGTATAGTGCAAGTAAGTCTTTAAAAAAATAGCTTTGATTTGCCTTTTAAAACTGGGTCCAACGAGGAACTCGATTATAACTTAATTTTGGATAATTTAAAGTGAGAAAATACGTATCAGAAGATAATTTTTGGAATATAAAAGAGTTTTGTAAGATGAATTTAATTAAAGTATTTTGTAATAAGTATTAGTAATTTAAAAAAAAAAAGAAAAAATAAGTACTCAAATTTAACGGCAACTAATAACCCAAATTCTAATTCAAAATCAGCTAGAAACAATTCATTAAAAAAAAATTGTTTTTAAATGATACATATTTTTGTGGCTCTCGGCTTGCATTATCAATTTTCGAAATGTGAATCGAGTGACGACCAGATCTTGCAGAGAGAATCTGGATCGATTCATTCTATTCGCGTTTGTTAAAGTTCTTTATTAAGAAAGGAAAGCAAAAAGAAAAGAAAACCTCCAATGCAATATAGTCTTTACGCTATCGTATATTCTGAAAAATTTTAATTTTCTGTTTTATAGAAATGGAGGAAACGTCAAGGATCGTATATAATAAAAATTAAAAAAAAAAATAGTAAATTATTATAAAGCGCAGAATCAAGAGTTTGAGAGATTGAAAAAAAATCTGTTTTTATTTCACACTTTATTGGTTTCTTTTTAGTGAATGATACATGATATAAAGTACCCTACTTGTTATTTTTTAGACGCGGATTTCTTTTACGCGACGCGATTTAATTGCGTAAAACGTATAAAGTAAGATAATAAGCTCATAGACTCTTGTTTTGCGTACTTTTTATTATTTTATTAACTATATACTACTGAACTCGTCGAGCTTTTGGATTAAAGAAATTATTTTATTTTGTGTAACTTAATAGACGAAAATAATGGTGATAATTATAAAAAAAAATGAAAAAACGAGAAAAGTGAAATAAAATGAGTTTACAAAATGTTAATCGTACTGTGCTCGATGTATGATATATTTGAAAGAGAAAAAACCCGAACTTATTGAAATAGGAGTGAAAGTGAGTCATATCTACTCTGCTATTACCTTATAAATATTTAAATACATAAAGGTAAAGAAAAAAATACCGTGAACATTCTCTGTGTCTTGGCTGTGTGTCTCGTCTCTTCGGAAAATAAAAATATTTAAATATACAACTGCCAACAACGAGCCGGCCGGCTAACGATAAAAATGAAATAAAAGTGAGTGTAACTTTGCGCTTGTGTGGGCCTTAAGAGAGAAAAAAACGTGTAAACGAATAAAATCGCGAGATTGTTTTTTGTAGCATTTTTTTCACGACGCGTACTCAATGGGAGAAATACTTACCGAGGGATGCGACGAATGATGATAACGTTTAAACAGACTGAAATGGAGAGAAAACGAAATACCGATGCCAGGCAGTACAGAATCTTGCCTTGCAGTTGTGAAATAATCATATATATTTTTTCCTGTTCAATTTTGAGGGTTTGATCTATGATTAAGATATTCTTTGTTAAAAACCATGTTACTTGTTTACAAACCATTTGTGGTATTAAATTTTTTTTTTTTAACTTTAATTCTAATCAATATGTTACAAACGAATAACTTGAACTAATCAACTATAATTTACATATGTATTTTTTATAAATAATTTATAGATATTTAAAAACATGACATCGATAAAAATGGTTTATGCTTATTTTGTTTTTAGCGGGATTACTCGAACTTACATTTCTCATATTTGTCTCTAAAAAATCAAATTGCTTAACAAAACGTTCTATTAAAATTGAAAACGGATGATTTTGTAGGAAAAAAGATGAAACTATCAAATTTTTTACACTAAAAAAACCTTACATAAATTTACCATTGAACGTCGAAGATCCTGCGACTTGAAAAAAAGCAGACGATTTGTAAAAAAAACCTACCCGATCCGGTAATCACATAATCTGAGGCCTTATCATATCACCTTAGTCTACTTAAATTAACGTTTTTTGCTATAACAAAAGAATAAAAAAAAAAGATTATTTGAAATCGCGTGCGAGAGCGTATAACAGACTAACTGAGTGAAACAAAGTTTTATCCAAAAGAATCATACGTATTTTAAAGGAGGAAAACCAAACTAAAAACGATGAAGAGAGCGTCGAGAAAATTTTAATATCGTAAACGACTAATTCCAATGACTGACTGTAACAATATTTAAAGAAATAAAATAGAAAGAAAACAAAATATAAAGCGTTAACTAAGCAAAGCGAATCGAGAGAGAATGTTCACCGTGTACATGCCCTTTTCCCCCGCGAATCGTCCTCGAGAAATCTCCGATTGAAATGACCTGTTCTTTTTACTTAAGTTGGACGTCGCGAAAGTATGTACCGACGAATTGCGAGCGTGTATATGATAATTTTCCCTCCTTTTTATAGCGTATATTAAAAAAAAAACGATCGATCGAAACGTGCGTGCGTACAGTGAATGTGTGACGAGAGTACGAATAAAAAGCTGGAGTGGAAATAATATGTGATTTCTCTTCGGGGCCTGTGTTGTGACGACAAGTAGTACCACTTATTCATAGCAGCTAAACATTGTAAACCGTTTCGATCGCCACGAGATTTTCGATATAAAAGTCGCGATTATAGGTAGTAAAACGTAAACACAAACAGCAACGGCCCTTTCGGCATTCGAATCAGTATTGAGCATCTTTTTCGTTTCGGTTCTGTTGATTTGGGATTTTTTTTTCTTTTTACTTGTTTTAAAGGTTTATTACTCAATGTTAAATGTGACTTTTTCGGTTTTTCCGTGTTAACGCGTATTCTTTACAGGAATTTGCATAAACTATGTCAAAATATAGTTTTCGGTTTTTCATAATGAAGACTTGTTTCTTATTACTTGTATTTATTTGTACGACTTTGGTTGGTTAAAAGAATAATTTGTTAAAAGAATAATTGATTCCAAAGCTTTACTATGTTTTATAATGAAATTTTAATGATTTTATTTATTTAAAATTATCTACAAATATGTTACTTTTGTTAATAACTTGTAAATTACTTTTAATTTAAACCCTAATTTATTTAAGCATTTCGTTGTCAAAATAGCAGAAATGAATATTGTGTTATATGAAGATTGCTTTTAATACTAATAGATTTTTACAAAATTAAAAAAAGATGCTCAAAACTACCTTCAAATGGGCTCGTCTCGAATGTTATTTCTAACAATTTATCCTTGATATTCTCCTCTGTATCGATAACAATTATATTATCCTCTACGTAGCGTATACGAGAAGTACTAAGAAAATAAAAGCGATATTGCGTTGTTTCTTAATAATTTCTTTATTCTTTTCTTGGGTCCTAAAGACGTTTAGCAAGGCATACAGAGGTCTGAGCCAAAGAATTTTTTAGTCCTCTGCGGCGAATCATGTAATCTCTTTTTTCTTTTATCTCTTTAATTTTCTCCTATTTCTTATTGCTGTTTTTATTGTCGACGCAAACAACATTTTGTAATATAGTGTAAAAATGAACTTAATAAGAAGCATAGTGCTAAAATTCTTTGGATCATACCCTAAAAATATGCTGAGTATGTAATTTAAAGATGTAAAAAAACTGTTCGTTGTAATAAACAATGGCTAAGATGGCTGATTTTTTGGTAAGAGAATTTTTTGTTCCATTCCAATCGACCCATACATCCACTTTTTTCAATGATCCAAAGATTCCCATACGAGATGACACTAAACCTATTCACACAATAATTGATATTCAAATAATTTACACAACACACTTTAATATTTTTATTACATAAAAATAATAGCATTTTTAATGTCAATTTCAGACAGAAAATTATAAAAAAAGAATTAAATTATAATTTTTTGTAATATTTTCTTAAAATTATTATGGAATAAATAATTACATATGTATGTATTTACAAAAATGTATATTATAAATTACTTTTACAAGATCACTAATGTTTATAAAAGTGCAATGCAAAAGTAAGAATTTTGAAATTTTAGCGTCGGTCCTTGGTGCTACATTTTTAATATATATTTGTTAAAACATTGAAAGAATAGCATTAACATATATACATATTACAACAAAAGGTTTTTTCTTATTAGCTCGGTACAAAGATAATATCACTGTACACGAAGTAACAGAATCTGAGGAAGATGACTGGAAGAAGAAGCAGATAATGTTCAAGTAAAAGGACCGTAATTTTTTTTAAAACTTTGTGGCATGAATTTTATTCCGAGATTTACAACAAAACCGTTCGAACTAATTTAAAATGCCGCTTTGTCGCATGGGGATATGAAACATTGACACGTACAACATAGGTAATACAAGACAATCGTGAACAGTTCAAATATACAATTCATTGTTGAAATACATGTCGAATCAAACTGATAAAGTTAAATTCACTTTTTATTTTTTTTTTTGTTATCTCTCTCTCTCTCTCTAATCACTTAGTGCGAGTGTTGCGCGCGCTAGTGTGTGTGTATGCATTTGCTTCCTTCTTTGTTTTTTCTTTTTTCTTTTCTTTTTGCATCCATCACGAGTGTTTTCGATTGAAATAGGCCCCGTGTAACCCAGGGAGGTACATTCACTAATTATCAGTAATAAGACTCGATTGGCCTCCTCTCTGGGTAATAGCCCCACCAATCATTCACTATGTATATCACTTCTATTTCATGATATTATAATTTAGGTACAATCTTAATTATTCAATATTAATGAGAATATTAATAAGTATGTTTTATTTTTTTTCTGTTTGCATGAATTAATTATAGCTCGTAATTATTATTATCATTATCATTACTTTTTATAAAGTCTCTTACACTAAGAATCATCAGACATGAAGGAATTTTGGGATTTCAGCTCCTCTAACGTCTGAATTTGTTGACGAAGAAACAATATCCTGAAAATAAAAAAATTACAAACGGTCAAAATCTTTCGTAATAGATTTTTATACTTTTGTTGAAAATTCACGAGCATTGGATGCATACTATGATAATTTTTAAAGTAAAAGAAATCGTTTATGGAACATGAATTGAATAAATTAAAAAAAAAAAAGAAATTACAAACCTTTGTTCCTGTAGGGTTGCTTGGATTTCTGTCAGCCTCACTATCGAGCGAGCAGTTTTCAGTTCCGCTGATACTCGCGTGCACTGTAGACTGCCCATTGTATGTGCTTCTTCACTTAGTTTTTGCGCCTTGAAGTAAGGTTTAATAACAAAATAATTATGAAATAAGTTGCTTGAATCTTAAAATATTTTGTTTTTTGTTGAATAATAAATGATACATTTCTATTTTACTATAGATTAGGAAATTATCATGCATGGTACTTGATGATGAAGGAACAGCAGTAAGTTAAAATTTCATTACGTAGTCTGACATTATTTTTAAATCGAGGTCAATTAATTGAAGAAATTGCATTTTCACATTGACACTGGCTATATGTAGAACAATTAGTCGATAAAAACTATAGCGATCCCGGTGCAATTTTTCAGAAAACTGCATCAATTTGGCGTAAAAGACAAAAATAAATAAGAAGATAAACAAAAATACTGCGCATTACCTGTTTCTCGAGGATATCCGCAGGGAAGGCCCGCACGTGCTGCGTCAAGTCTTCCCGATAATGGTTGGCGAGTGAGGGTGTCAATGAGGGTGTGAGGGGCGGCTGCACCCGTGATAGCGCCTGAAGACCTCCACCGTTGCCCAAACTCCCCAAGGTGCCTAGAGTACTTATGCTCTGTAGGGAACTTATACCTTGTACACCGCTATTCGTGCTCCCAGGACTGTTCACTGTCGGTCGAAAGGGTACATCGCGATCTTAGATTTTGAGATATAAATTTTCAGATGAATTATGGTTCCTTTACCGTCGATTTTAGCTAAATGATATATATTTTTCTTCAACTTTTTCGTGCGGTAGAATATTTTTTAAATTTGGAACGAAAAATAGAAAATAGGTACATGATTAACGCGATAAATATTTTATGTCTTTTAGTACAAGATATTCATTAGTATTAACTAATATTTTCTCCATAATATTATTTATTAATATTATTTATTTATTTTTTTTTATTTGTAATGATTATAGTTTTCGCATTATTACTAATATGTAAGCCACTCGCCAATAGCGATCATGCTTAAAAATCAAAGTCCTCTTGTAAGAAAGCCACTATAATATAAGTACGGCGCGGCGCGGTGAAGCGATTTTAGAAAAATATAAATATATCTATTTGATTCCTTATAAAAAAAGAATTCTAAACAACTTACACTTTCGAACGTCTATACAATCCTGAGTTTCAGAGTGTGTTGGCGTTGGAGGTCCTTCGCCAGTAACATTGCTACTTGTGTCCACTTTTAATGGAGCCATAACGTCGCTTGAACAGCTAGTTCTGTCTCCTCCTGACTGCAAATTAATTACGTACAAACTCATTATTAATAATTATTATTAATCTAACGACTCTACGAGTCGTAGATTTGGTTTTCGAGTGTCGTTTATTGCAAATGTGAAAGTGGCAGTTGGCGTACGGGAGTGATGTTACTGCGACCGTGTCGGAACAAGAACTGTCCTTAGTTTGTGCTCTATTTGTCTGGGTACTTCGGAACGCTACCCTTAGGACTTCCTCGGGATTGTTATGGGAGAACCAGTAACGGGAAAAAGTAAGTGTTAGTCAGCCGGAGCCAGTAGTGATTTTGTTACTTAATTCTCATCACTGTGCATAGATTGCAGGTAAATTAGTAACAAAAAGGGAAAGAATCTTTGAAAGAAATTGTTGTGTGAAGGAAAAACGCGTCGGTAAGACGAAACACCGTGGTGTACCGTCGCCACTTTCTCAAAAATTAGTCTTTTTCCTCACACCGGGCCGAAAGTGCCTCATTCCCGCCCAGCTCTGAAACGGAAATATGGCATTTTCGGCCTCGATGTGAGGATGTGAGGAAAAATAGTATACGCTCCACGGGAGTAAAATCGGCCAGCCCACATCTCGTGTTTGCCACCCTCGCCTTCGGCTCGGGTGTCAATTTACACGAGCTGTATCCAAGTTTTTTCCTCCCTAGGTGCATAATATCTTATTTTAGAAATATCTTTTCGTTGAAGTGTCAATTTACTTTTGTACCTACTTATTTCGTTTGTTATAAGTAAAATACCTTTGTTCTTTTACAGAAGAGACCTATTCCGTTCTACAGTTAAGTTAAATTATCCATTACAATTAATAATTTCGTATGTCAATGAAAAACACCCGCAATAATTATAATATATAAAATTATAATATTCTCTTCTCTGCCATAACCAACTAGGTATTCTCCCTAAATTCTACGTGTAAAAAATTTCGCGACCACGAATTTCACCGAACGCGAAAATCTCACGTGTATCTTACTTGTCGTGATAGAAGAATGGCCGTCTGAATAGTCTGCAGGGCCTTCTGGGCATCGGGCTGCTCCTTGCTGCCTGCGATCTGCGACAGCAGGCGGGGAAGATTTGAGAGCGAGACCGGCGGTCCGGGCGCATTGCTGCCACTATGCTGTTGCGTCGGAGAGTTCAGCTTTCCCGGCGCTTGCGATGCGCTTGTCGGGTGCGATGCTAGTCGAGGTAACGCTGCGAATGTTTCGAGAGAGACAGAGAAAAGACGGTGATTATAGGTTGTGGGTTCTTCTCCTTTAATAACATTTGAGTTCGGATTTCTTTTTTTAGGATACGTTGTATCTTCGGAAAATCTTATCTGGTGTGAGGAGTTATCTAGAAGTTGGTTAGTTTTTACTGTACTCTGGGTAAATAATGGGTTGAATGTTTGGGTTGTAAATTAGATTAGGGTAGGTTTTGTGTGGCAAATGCATTTTATGTAGGACCAGGTGGGAGATGATTCCGAAAGTAAATATTATGATGGACTAAATTGTGTTAAGGTTCACTGTTTATAATAATTATATCAATATTTATTATGCTAAATAACTTTAGTAAACTCAATGAAAGAATCTTTAAACAGAACATTGTTCGCCGTTTTTTCTTTATTCTTATTTATGAAATAATATAGTAACATCACGAATATGAAATATAAATTATAATAATACTAAAACAATTTTTTTCTCACTCCGTGCCCAAAGTGTCCACTTTGCGCACGCTGTGTTAAAAAATAATGTTCGATAAACATGCGAAAAATGATTCTCTCACAAGTGTGATTGTCACCCTCGCTTCGCTAGGCCGACAAATCCATACTTGTGGCACAATCATTTTTATCGCACTTGTATCGAAAATAACTATTGTTTAATTTTCAAGGATAAGTAACTTATCTCGGGTATCGGACTTTTATCAGACTTTAAGAAAACATTTTTTTAACGTGTATGATTATATATTAGTTAAAATTATTATACTACGTGTTTCTATAATAAATCAAAATTTTTATGGCCCCAATAAATAACTATCAGGATATGCAAGAAACACTCGATGTCTTCCGCCAAATTTTCTAAAATCGCACGTCTACTTATTAACACGAATTACATTTATTATTTAACTTTTCAAATACAATCTTTAGGGGATGTTGAATGTTTTTTAATGAGCTGAAGTATAGTGGATGAGAAACATATTTGGCTAAAGTATAAAAATTAAAAGAAGACAACGGGAGATATTGGTAATAGTAAGTATGTAATTATATACATTTATTACAAGTATTAAAAAATAGCTAAGCTCTTATAAATTACAGATAGTGTTATTTGAAAGTAGATTTTTTATAAGGAATATATAAAATATTTTTATCAAACAAATATTTTATTGATATATATATATATATATATATATATATATAACGTAGGAATGAATAAGCAATACTGCTTAATAATTTTTTACGTTTTGCCTATGAACGTTGAGGAAATTTTCTTCTAAAATATTAATGATTGCATTAAATTAATCGTTTAAAATTCTAAACATTCTTTCTGAACCTATTAAAAAAACTTTTGAACAACAAATTATCCTAATAGAAAAGCTATCCTGTACATACCAGAACATAATATCCATAGAAGAAAAAAAAGTATTTCTCAACTCACCAGTAGCTAGGAGCACGGGTCCCTGGGGCAGTGGATCGTGGGCGCTGGGCGTCGTGATGGGCTCGGACGTGGGCGTCGAGTCACCCGGCGAGATGTCCATGTCCTGCGCCTGCCTGTCCTGCGCCTGCTGTGCTTGCTGAGCAGCAGCCGCAGCCGCAGCAGCTTGAGCAGCAGCTTGTGCGGCCTGGGCCGCTTGAGCATCCTCGCGGCAGGAGTCGCGGTCCCGGTCGCGCTCCCGCTCTCGCTGCTCTCTGCTGCCATCCTTGTCGCCACGATCCCGATCGCGCGAGGATGGCGCATCATCTCGACCGCCGCTACTGCTGTTGCCAGGTGCGCCCGAGCCCCAGTAGTCGCCGCTACGCTTGTCCGACTGCCGCGACGACGACTTGCTGCTACCGCCATCCCGGGCGCTACTGTTCCCGCTGTTCGACCGCGAGTTGGAATGTTTATCGTGACCTGTGGCAGAAGGAGAGTATATATGAAATTAGTTGCTATTGTAAATCTGATTCGCGCAGATTGGTTAAAAGTGTATCTTTTTAGTTGCCAGTTTAGCTCAAGTTTGTTTGGTACATATCTTTCAAAATCAATCAATCACCGCCACTATTGAACCATAATAATTCCAAAATGTCTTTGATTATCAAGTTTTTGCACCATTATTATGACTGCGTTTTTAATTGGAAAATGTATGGTAAAATTTGGTTAATTATAATTATACACGTGGTCTATTCACTGAATTGTCTTTTACTGTACATTGAATCTTTTAAAATGATCATGGAATTCTTCCCTTTTCTTATTATCGCATAACACAATTTTTTCTAAAAGTACCTTTTCTCGGAAGTATTTAAATTTTATGTTATTGGCGTGCTTACTAAATGCTAGCAATATATTTACCTTAAACAAATAATTTAATACTTGTATAAACGTGCTTATAGTTTGTGAGTATAACGTACAAATATATAAGTATCTTCTTGTAAACGTAATTTAAGTAAGTATGGAGAAAATAAATGCAGCCTACTTCAGTTTTAGTTTTAATAAATTACGTTCCGTATTACCCTTTGAATTATTCATACTACTTTATTTATAACTGCATAAATATCTTAAGCAACTTAATAAATTATTAATCATAATATGTTTATCAGAAAAACCACGATGAAAATGAATTCATAAACCTAACATTGAACGTTGCGTATGTAACTAGAGAAAAGTAAAGTATTAAAAGATTTTTAGAAATGTTTATAAACAAAATTCAAGTACTTACTTGACCTAGAGGATGAATAGTCGTTGGATTGGCGCTGACGACTTTCCGTTCGAACAATCCACTCTCGTGGTTTCTCCCATTGGGACACTTCAGTTTTGCAGTTGTAGTAATACTTTTTTCCCGAGGAGCTCATGTGTTCCGACCAGTCCCCGAACCTCGCTGTCCGCTCCATTACGCCTCGTTCGTCTCCACGCTTATCCTAAAACGATTTGCATGTTATGACAAATATAAACATGAAAAAATCATTTATGTCACGATGTCTCAGGAATAGAGGATTTCTCAAGGATATTTAAAAAAAGATAATCTGAGTGTATATATTTAACAAAACATTATAAAGTAACCAAAATTATAGAACATTTTCAACTAATAAAGTGAAGAATTAAAAAATCATTACAAACCGTCTAAAATAATTATTTATGTTTACGTGAAAATAAAAAATAATAAATAGGAATCATTAAAAAAAATTATAATAAAATTTATTTGATAAAGAAAAAAGAAATTAAATAATTGCTTTAACTTTCTATATAATCTGTGTCTCCTTTATCAGATCGAGGATTATCTTTGAAAGTAAATAGAATAAAGAGATAATTTAAACACAAACCTGACATGAATTATGTGTTGGTTTTCGTTGAGAAGAAGAATCCCTCGACGAGTTAGAAGATAATTTTATTGGATGTAAAATCTGTTTAATTAAAAATAAAATTAAAATAGATAAGGATATAAATTCGTTTATTAATGTTTACTGTGTCAGAAGTACATAAAAAAATAAATACAAGCTTACTAGTAAATTAATATTCAAAATATAAAATAGTATTTGATAATACAACACATGTAATTGATTCTTCCATAAATAAATTTGTTTGTTAACTAGTCGCTCACTCGGGTGACAAACTCGCACTCGTGCAAGTATCATTTTTAGCGCATGCGGACATTATTTTTTGGCACTCCGAGCGTAAAGGGCTACTTTTGCGGATGCTTGTAACCGTAAGCGTGCGTAAAAGCGATACTTTACGTTCGGAGTGTCAAAATATTAATTTAATCTTTATTTATTATTTCGAGATATCAACATGAATTTATTATTTTTTAAAGTAAATTAAAATTTGATTTCTTACAGTTAAATAAATATTTATTCAATTATTTTAGAGAATTCAATTTTATAAGAGCTTAAAATTTTCTTAAAGTTCCATGTAAAATTTGAATGAACACTTATTAAGCAGTAAACTTGAATAATAAAATTTTCTCAAGTGCTTAATTTACAAAACTTAAGTTTGAAGATAAAATTAATGAAAGATTCTAATTAGCAATATTAAGGCACAAATATGTATAACATAATACTATTAAAGTATATGCTTGGTTGAAAGTTAATAATCTTGTATTTATATTTTAGCTTACATAAATCATGTAAATGTTGGTTTGATTTTGTGACTCTTTTGCCTAAAAAAGCTCTTGGACTCATAAACTATAACCCAACAGCTATGAATTTACATAGAGTAGTTTTAAATTAGGAACTTACTTCACCGCTGCTCCTATCATGATTGGTCCTGTGCTCAGAGTCTCTAGACTCCCGACTTCTCTTGTCTTTTGGAGATCGCGCACAATCTAAAAAATAAACAAAATTTTGCAAGATTACAGTATACTCAATTTATATGCTAGTAATGAGAAATTTGGAAAAAATTTACAACTGTTTACACATTAACTTGAAAAGTGAACTGTTTGTAAGAATAATACCAAGCTGTATTATTGCTTATCAATAAACAAGATGGATCAATAAATAAATAGATCAAAATAGGAGTTGCTCAGTTCAAATTATAATAGGTCATAAAGACTTGGATTTCATGAATTTATAATTTATAATAGAGCTTATTAAAATATTCAATAGAACTTAATGACAGTTTAAATATGATTTAATATTTAATTTCATAACCTGCACATTTGTAATATCATACTTTTTTACATCTTCAACTTTTAGAATATCTTTGGGATATCACCAACTTGTACAATATAACCTAAAGAATAATCTGCATTTGTAAATATTTTAAAGTTATTAAATATTATTAAAATATTATTAAAACTTTCTCATATTAATGATGCACTTATATAATCTAATTAAATAATTTATTGAAAAATGATTGTTTACCGGAATACTTATCCCTAGAGGAGGACAACTTGTAGTCTCTATTTTCTCTCTCCTTCTTGTATAGAGGCTTGGTGGAGTAGCTGCGTGGGCTGTCACGATCCGTCCCCATGCCCAGTCCCAAGCCCCCAGCAGGGCTGTATGAGTTGCCATTGGGCGAATCACGCATTCGCCCTTCATACCTGCCATCTGATGTGGTCGACGATGAGTAGCCACCCTTCGAACTGCTGTATTTTGCATTCTGAAACAGAAATCATAAGTAGCAATCAGTTACCAAGTCATGGCCATTGACTCCAAGGTAGTTCTTTCACCTCTCAAATCAAACTATGATCAACTGCAAAATGAACCTACAAAAAGCATTAATAGCATTCAATGATAATGTGGAGCAGCTCTAGAAGTGAAGATTCTGATGAGAAATGCAAAAAATACTAAGAAACTCAAAGTCCTATGATTCTAACCTATAAAGCTCTAATATTAATTCAATCATTTCTGCTTATCATTTTATGTCCTTTAAACTCCAAAATAACTTCAAACAATTTGCAATATCAACAAGACAGAGATCAATTACCAAATTTGCCCTATATAGCTACATATTTCAAGGTAATCACCAAACAACTCAGTCATGAAATTGCCTTGTCGAGCTCCAAATTCCAGTACCCACCCAGAGATACCTACCAATCAATCTATGCCTCCCTTAACCCCATCCCCGAATCTCAGGTAAAAGAACCACCTCGTCGTCTGGATCGACGGGAAATAGGGGCTACTGAACGAGAGGAAGAGAAAAGGACCAAGAAAAAAAGGGGGGTGATGGAGTAAAAAAAATCGAGAACGACAGCGAGACTTTGTGCCTGCGTACTCTCGACGCCGGGGGGAACTCGTCGTCCTTGGCCGGCCGGCTCTGGACGTGCCTCCACGACATGCCGTCCTCGTCCTCCTCCGTCGGCTCTCTCTCCTCTGTCTCTTCCTTTCTCTCTCTCGTCTCTCTCAATCTGGGTTATTGATTTTTCCCGCGGCGCGAGGTTATGTTTACGCGGACAGCGACGGTCCCGGGCCAGCGCGGCATATCCCCGCGCGCTCGGTCGTCGGCCGACTTCTTCTTCCTCCTCCTTCTCCTCCGTCCTCCTTCTTCCTCCTTCTCTGGCGACGACGTGGTATCGCAGTATGACTCTCCCGCTCTGTCCCTCACTCCGGGTGTCTGTGCGTGTGCACCGCCGACTCTCCGGTTTCTCTCTCTATCTCACCCGCTACCTCTTTCTCTCTTTTTAACTGTGTCTATACTCGAGCGCGCGCGAACACACAGTGTCTGCAGGAGTTCGCGCTCTCGCTGGAGCAGAGGGAAAAAGAGAGAGTCGCCGCGCAGCTAGCAGCAGGCAAGCAAGTTGCGAAGGATGTAGGTATAATGATGATGATACGTGCGTGCGTGTGCGTATTGAGGTATGGTATGTTAAAGTATGCGGTGTGTGTCGTGTGCGCGCGCGGTTTTCGCACATCACACACGGTGGCGAGCCGCCTGCCTCTTCTTACGCGGGACGACGATAAATCGGCTCCATCTTTGCGGGGAAGCGCGAGTCTCGCTACCTAGCTATACGCGCGCGCTCCGAGAGAGTTTCGCACACCAAGCCCGCGGCCGCCGCTCCGATATATAAAGAGGCGAATAGATCCGCGCGTATCACTGTGTGGATGGTACACGTACATGTATATATATATATATATCTTACGTATATACGGGTTCTGGTACTTCTCCGTGTCGCTGTGTCCGTGTGCGAATTTCCGTCTTATAACCTATACAAGGCCCGCGGAGATTCGCAGACGTTCGAATTTCGCGACGTTCGAATGTTTCACGATTGTTTAGAGTGGCGATTTGGCGATTGTTGTTGCTCGGCTATTGAGCAGGTAGTTGACACTTTGGTACATATATATATAGCTGCCCACCGGGGGTCTTTGTTTTGGTTGCGGGATCGAACCTCGATCATCGAGGCGAGTTTCTTATAGAGAGTGAAGGAGAGAAGCAGCGTCGTTATAAGTAATCGTTGTTTTGATCAAGCGCTTGTCATTTTTCTATCAAAACACTTTGCGCGGCCGACTTTTTGTTTACGTCGGTGTTGTCAATTTTTGTTGAGGGTTGAAAAGAGCAGAGAGCAAAAAACGATGATTAAAAGAGGCATTGATTGTTGTATTTAATTAGTAGATCAAAAGCATAACCAAAATAAATTACTGGAATTGGTTTAAGCGCTTTCAATTGATACTGATAACAAGACTGTTATGAGATGTATCCACTAAAAAAATTACTACTACAGAATATTGAATGTTTTTATGACGAAATATATTTATGATTTTCAACATTAGGATTGACAATTGACAATAAAATAAAATAATAAACAAATATGACAATACATAATTGCAAAGTACATTTGTTGAGAAATATTATTATGATGTCACATTGCAAATATTACTTTGTACAAGGAAGTATTGACACTTAAGTATCATTATTTATTAAAAAGAGTAAAATATTTGGCAGTTGTAGATAATGATATGATAGATTCCCTTAGAATTAAGTAGTTTGCTCCAAAATGAATAAAGTGCCATTGAATTGACTTTTCAAATAATTATGACTATTCTATTAATTATTAATTTTTAACAACAATAAATTAATTAGTTTCTTTCATAATGTATTAACAATCATAGCAATGAATAAGTATTATTTTTTATAAGAAAACATTATTAATTAATTAAATAAACAATTTTAAAAGTTAAAGCTAAAACTCTTCTATTTTAAATAAATTGAAGAATTGTTTAGTTCTTATTCGATGACCTTAGATGCTCAAAAATGCTGCAAGAAAATACCCAGGTTCAAAAAATCAATAATTTCAGCTTGAGAGCATCAATCAAAGGGTGAGCCAGCAGATCAAGCCTATTTTCCAATGTCAATCAGGCTTGATTTTGCAAAAATTCTCCATTGTACAACATAACATTGCTTTATCAACGACAATCAACAACTTCTACAAGGATATTTCAATGAAATCTACAGAGGGAAGGGCAAAAGTAAAAGCTCGCTTCTTCCCAGACATTGTGGGTGATGCTATATTTACCTGATAGGGATGGGCCTGATGCTTTTCGAAGTACCTAAAACAGAAATGGAGAAAAGCCTTTATAAAATCAATGTGATGAAAATAGGAGGCTTAAATAGCATCTGATACGCTCTCTGACAGGTATATACGTATATGTCAGGAAAAAAAACTTGGCAGACATTAAAGGGCTAGATGCCCATAATACCTCCCAAAATTAAATAATCTCAAAATCCACTCGAAAACTCGCAAAAAACGACTTTAAACAACCGAGAAACATCGGAGAGCGTATCAAACCGAAGTCGAGTGAGAGACAGAGAGAGAGAAAAAAGGTCGGTGCCCTACCCATCGTTGATCCTTTGTGGTTTCCTCGCATGCATTACCATCAATGCCGGTGTCTTGGGGAAATTCGCGGCCTCGGATGTATCGACCTTTCCTCCTTCTTTTCTTCCTCTCTCTTCTCTGCAGCAGGCGCGGGTGGCGGTAGCAGTAGGCTGCGTCCTAAAGGCGGACAACGACGACAAGCCTACAACTCTCCTGCGTCTCGGCGATGATATACTGCTTCGGCTCGCTCGGCGTCATAAAAACCCCGCGTTTGCTCGCGTCAAAAGGAGAGATAGAGAAAGACAGCCAAGTGCAGTATATATCCCTGTCCGCCACAGCGCGCGCCTACTACGCCGAGATCCACACCCGCGTCGTCGTCGTCTTCCTGGTCTTGACGTTCTTCTCCGATGCTCGCCTCACTCTCCTCCCCTCGGCTGCGGTGGCGGCGGTGGCGTTCGTTCTGCGCGCGGATAGACAGAGACGCACAGCGAGAACGAACGAGGGAGAGAGAGAGAGAGAGGGGGAGAGAGACACAGCGGAGGTGCGTAGAGCGAACTTTCCTGTGCTACCCGGACGCCATGTCACACACGACAAGAGCTAGGCTGCTGCTGTGCGCTGCTGCTGCTCTGGCTTTTTTACACACTGTCTGTGTGTTATGTGTATGGATGTGTATGCGGGTTTCTCGCTTGCGCCCGCCCGCGCGAGTTTTCTGCACTTCTGCTTTGCTGCAGTGTACATAGGGGGGCGCAGATGGGTATATATATGTATATGCAGCGCGGAGTAAGTGAAGTGTACACATGTACACTTATCAGAGCCAATGCGAGGCGAGCTTCGGCTGGGCGCTGCGACCGGGTTGGCCGTGGACGCGCCGATTATCATTATTTCATGTACCGCAACTCGTTATACGCTGAAGGGTAGTATACGTTCATGCAGCCATAGAGTAGTCTACGCCGCTACGCGACACAGAGTGACATAGTGCATTCTGGGAATGTTTGAAATGCACTTGGTATGTGGTTTAGAGGATGATAGGGATGGTTTTTGGGATCGACAAAGGAGCGGGTGATAAGAAATGAATTTTAGATGAATAAGTTGATATTGATAAAACGAAAAAGCAATCGGCTAAGGAAAGGATTACGAGAGGTAGTGAATAAATAATTGATGCGGTAAGTGTTATAAAATGCAATAGGGGCGCATATAAATGAAATGTATATCGTGCGTTCTACACCTACATGATTTACATTCATTACGGATTCATGTGGGTCACCTTGTTGTTTACTTTTATATATGTTTAACCCTCTTCTTATTGTGCGATATTTTCGGAGCAATCTTGAACTAATTTCTCTTTTATTTAGTATATGCAAATTATTAAACGATTTGTTTTTAATATTTTTAACATCATGGAAAAAATATAATTGTCAACATTTTATAAAAAGACATCGCATAATAGTATTTGCAACAGTGAGTTCCTGCATTTTATAAAAATACAAAAACCATACTAATCAAAATGATTTCATCCAAAAAAGTTGCTCTGATTTGCGTTTCGGAGCAACCGTAAAAACTTGACTGAGTTTAAATGAAAAACAAAAAATCTTGTTGACTTTAACGAGTCGTCCTCCAATATTCATATATACATCGACCGTGAGCCCTTTTACTCAAAAACCGCGCGCCGGTGGGTTTTATACCTTCTGACCGTCACGATCCGCGTACCTTTTATCACCGGGACGCGACCCTCGCTCTTTACTGATCAATGTACAGATCACACTAAAAAAAACCAACTATGTACTACATATATACATATAGTATGTATGTACGCAGGCGCACCCCTACTAGGTAGGCGACGCGCGCGCGTCCATCTGCACCCTATCGCGACTATATATACAAGTCTCTCGGAGCCACCGCTGCTACGTCCCAACCCTGTAATTTTGTCTCTCCTCATCGAATTGTCGCAAATTTTCCGCGAGAATGCGAGAAAATTAAGCTCGTTGGTGCGTGCGCGAGACAGGCGAGGATGCCGAAGAGGGGGCGAAGCGACGCGGAGGGTCTGCCCCTTGGCAAAGGTATACATTTCTGGTGACAGAAATATAGACGCGTGCGAAGCACATGGCGTATACGCGCGCGCGGGCGATTGAGTAAGCGAACCTTTCACGTAAACAAACGTGATTATCGCCTGTTTTGATGATGATGATAGATGAATATGATGTTGCTTGTGTACGTGCGTGGAAAGAACGGAAGCGGGAAGCGTATTTGAACCTGTCGAGTGTTTGTGATTTGTTTTGATGGGAGGTGTAGGTCCATACACGTATACTGATACTAATTTTACAGGTGGTGTAAACATGGCCTCCCCGATGCAGGACACAGTCGTCAGCAGCACCGTGACCAACGTTCATTCTCCATCCTACACCATTATTGAAAACAACTTCCAATGTAAACATTGTGACATAAGATATTAAGCTGTGCTTGACTGTTAGTCGAGTGATAGGTTTCAGTTGACTGTACTAATCATACTTGCTCTGATCGTTTCAGGTGGTACGATTCAGCAACTTGCAAGGGGCAAATACAAAAAGGCAAGGATACGCAAGATGAGCAATTGTAAATCAAACTCAACGGATAATTGTGAATCCTGGCTATCTGATTACAACAAGGTTATCAATCGTATAGCTGGCATTACAAATTATGAATATTTCCAGCGTTTTTTAGCTGTTTACGCAAAGTAATTATTGTCCGTGAAATAAATTTCAGGTCCAAAATTAATTATTCATTTTAAATTGTTACATAATCTTTGCAGAAATGTAGCCAAAGATGCCTTCACATGGACATCAGAGCTCTCCAAGTTGGATACTTTGAGAAAACATATAAGCAATGCTCTCTTGCATTATCATTTTAATTGGTTTAAATGGAAGAAGGTAATATAGAGAAAATACCAACTCCATTATATATGCTATTTGATTTCATTATTTAATAAAGTATGTATTTCTCATTTCAGAAAGACACTGACAATTATTTTTATCTTCAAAAAATGTCAGATATTTTAGTGATATATGTAAATTTAGAATTGACATTTTTTAATGAAAATATTTCAGAATGTAAAATATCAAACATATTACTTAATGCACTTTGTATATATTTAGGTAATACCACTTTTCAAGCATGTATCATTTCTACTGCATGAACAATTATAACTGTTTTTATTGTTTATTTTACAGATTATTCTGAAGAGCATATTTTTAAAGTTTTGTTGAAGAGTGAACTTGTAACAAAGCAAAACAAAAACATTTTCTTACCTATACTTGAGTAAGTTAATAATTTCTATTTATATATTGACATTTATTTTGATTCATTAAAAATATTCTTATCAGATATAATGACTTTCTGAAAACAATTAATTACATAGATTTATTCTAGTTTTATGAATTAATAAGTTTATTCATTTTTAGAAAATGCTTCTTCAATGTAAAAATGAAAAAAGAAGATATAACTGAAATTACATACATTCGTTATATACTTGCCTTAAAATTATGGAAATCTATGAATGATGATAAAGAAGAAGACAACAAGATAAAAAATTTAGCTTTAACTATTTTGGGTTCTGAAACATCTCTATTTAACTTCAATCATTATGAATTTTTTCCTCAAGCTCCAAAACAATGCATAAACAAAACTGTGTGGTACCTACAGACAAAATCATTTGATTTGGAGACAACAATAGAAAGTTTTTTGAAGTACACCGAAAATATGAATCAATCAACCATTTCTATTGACTTGAAAATGATTGAAGTAAGAAACACAATATTTTAATTATATTTCTTAATGCTTTTATTTAAAAAAATTATTATTTGTAGGAATGTGAAAATTGCTATCATATCCAAATTGAGGAAAATGTATCACCAACAAAGAATCCGAGACGAAATTCGTTAAGAAGGAGGAGATTAAAGCCTGGTCAGATACTTGTTATTGATTTAACAACAGATGAACCAGAAGAAACAATCATGGGAGAAATACCAGAAGATGAGGATCATAGTAATATTAAGAAAAAAGTGAGAAATAAAGTCAAATGGTTAGAGCATGTAACAAGGAAAAGAAATGTATTAAACCGTTTAAAACATACTATCAAAACAACTGTCAATGCAGATAGTACAGATAATTTGGAAAATAAAAGTGAAAAAATATCTATTAATTTACCAATATCTGATAATGAAGTTACCGAATCATACAAGATTGATTCAAATAGTGAAAGCTGTGATAACTTTAGAAGTAATAATATACCAACTCCAAGTGATTCTAATGACGTTATTCAAAATAGTGATACTACCAAAGATAAGGAAAATCAAAATAGTGAGATAAGTAAAAACTGCGTAAAGTGCAGTAATTTGTTTAATAATTGCATTTGCGATGTTTTAACCAACCCTAATTTATTAAGCAATATAGAATTAACTGATTTACCTGAAGCAAAATTATTGCCTTCTGATTTACATGGGGAAATCAAACAAGAAGCAGTCCCTTCATTGATTAATTTCGAGCCCAGCAGTATGGAGTTATTTGCAAATGAATTTTCATTCTCTGAAAAGGATATTATAAATCCATGTCTTACAAAAAAATATTCACCGACTCGATCGGATAAGCCTTATAACTCTTTACATTGTAAAGATTCTTTACTAACATCATGCGGAAATACCAAAAATCAGCTGTTCACTGAAATTTCCGAATTTGGATTATACAAAATTGAAAATAAAGATTCTGTAATACCCAATGAAGAATCTCTTATAACGTCCACTGATGCATCTTTAAATTCGTTCACTTTAAGACTGAATTCGGATGTCACAATGAGCGATTTTTCCAAAACACCATTTGGGGAAAACCTAATTTCTGATAATGAAAGTGAACACTATGTGGAAAATATACTAAAAGCCGATGATATGCTGATAAAGAATGTGGAAGATATTACAATTCAAGCAGAACTTGGTGAAGAGATATTTCAAGATTTAGAACCATCTACTGAAGATAAAAAACAACCCGGAAGAAAAAGAGAACCAACAACACTGAAGATCAAAGAACCACCTACACAGAAGATAAAAGTGCCTAAATTACTTGGTTTAAATGATAATAATGATGATTATGTTGAGAATACTTCTTGTTTAAAACTAGAAAATCCATTTGAAGGTAGACTTAATATACACATGAAAATATTATATTTCCTAATATGCAATTTTCATACATCATATATGCCATTAAAGGGACTTTACTTTGATTTCGGTTGATTATTATAAAAATATTAAAATTACTATAAAAATAAATTTTGATATTTGATCTGAAATTCATAATATTGTATAAATTAAAATGTACTTGAATTACACGCAAAACATTTTTCTTCACTGAAGATGATAGAATACTGTTTTTATAATTAGAGATTTTTACTCTAAATGTAATTGGCGAATATTGCTACAGAAACCTCTTAAATTTTGCAGTAAAGCTAGAGGGTAATGTAAAATAATTTTTATATATCGAATAACGATTCGGGAGGAAAAAGTTAATAAAACAATTATCAAATTTTTTACCGAAACATATTTTTACAATGTGTTAAAAGTACATTAAATTATTGACTTATTAAAAAAAAAATTTAATTATTTACTTATCATATTTTAAATTAAATTTTATATTTTTCACAGACGAAACGTCAACTGTATTGAGTAAGTCAGTTGACAATATCAGTGAAAATTTAAGTTCAAAGTTCCTCACAGAAAATATTCCATTAGAAAATCAGCAGCCAAAAGAGACAACTAAAATGTCTAATTTTCAAAATTTGGCTGACTGTATAAAAAGTAATGAACATAATAAAATAATTACGTTATTTGATCCTGAAAGCTCAATTCGTAAGTTGTAATTTTCAAATGTTTTAGTCATACAAACATGGCATTGTTAATATTTGTCAGACATATCATTCATTACAGTAAAACAATTAACATCTAAGAAAGTTCAACCGTCATCCTGCCACTACTTCATTCGTTTACTCTGTGAAAAAGGACTTTTATTGCACCACTACACAGGAAATAAAGGGGATCTTGAAAAACAAATTGGGATCTCACACGAAAAATTCACAGTGCTACCAGAAAATGTGTCAGACTCATTTTCTTTTCAATCAAACTGTCATTTTTCCCTTGCCACTTTACTCATCTTTTTTACAAATAGTTTAGCATCGATTTCAAAGTGGTAATTTATCAGTACCATGCTTATTATAAAAAATTTATACTTTGATATATTTATATGGTTCAATGACTTCTGCAGGTTAAAAGGTAAATGCCCTAGACTATTTGTCATTCAGGAAACCACCGTGGAAATAGAAAATATGTTCATAGCAGACTATTTAAATTTGATTCCAAAACCATCAAAGGATCTGCAATTAGACAGCAATACAAAGTTTGAGGTGATTAGAGCCGAGACTCACGATAGAGGATGTAAACTGCTTATCGACAAACTCGGATGGACTGTAAGTGTAAAAACTACAATTTCCATAAATATGTTTGTTGAGAAAAAACTAAAACTGTTCTTTCTTAGGAAGAAGCAAAGGAATACGAGAGAATGGCGTGAAACAGTAGAGCAGCACGTATTGATAAAAAATAGTACAAATATACTTATATAAAAGAAAAAAAAACCCTCTAAAAAGCTTTGATTTTGTACATACGTTTAGCAGCGTTATAAAATTCAGTTTTTTCCATTTATTCGCGAGACACAAGTATATCAAAACTCCTCAACAAAGCCACTTTCCGTGCATTAAAAAGTAACCAAGTGCCAAAAGTTATAAGTACCAAAGTTTATAAAACATTAACATTAAACTGAAATAAACAGAAATGCAGATATACTGAGCTTGCGTCTCGTGAATAATGAAGTTTCCTTGAGAACTTGGGTACAAAGAAAATACGCTTCATTACAATATTATTTACACATGTATACGATATAATATAAGTTTAATAACATAAACATCGTGATGACGCGGTTGTACATACAAAGTATGCAAAGCTTACGGGACGTAAGAAAGTATATGAAAAATGTATAAAACGCTTGTGCGGATTTCGTTTCCTTCCATAGCAAAAAGGGAAGCTTGTAATTGAATTTCAAATTCTACAATTGTCGGGCAACATTTGAATATTATTTTAAAGACATTGTTATGTATTTTAATGAAGTTTCAAATTGATTTCTTTCGGTGAGTTTGAAAATGATCTTGGCGAATTGTTACTAACTGTCCGTTGTTGTTATAAAATATTTTTTTAGAAATCTTTTGGTGTATTTTATAAATAATTTTAAAATATAAAAGGACATGCCTGAAAATTGTAGTGGAAGTTTTATATATATCAAAAAATTAAGATTTTATAATAAAAAAGATTTTTGATTATAAGCTTCCAATAAATTATATCAGTAGAGGTTTTCAAAAACCTTTTAAGTATTTTCTTACGATTTATTTTAAAATATTTTGTTAAATTTTAATTTTAATCAATTTTCCATTTGTATGTCTTTATCCGATATTTATTTTAAAAATGAAATGAAAATTTTAAAAAGTAAGTTAACTATCTATCACTTCCACATAGGTACAATAATTTAAAACAACACATTATCCGATTATAGTAAAAGAGAAGTAATAATAACATTAAGGCTCATTATCCTCATCGATATAAATAGTAATTTCACTCACATAAGCTACCAGGCTAAAGAAAATCATAATTCCTAGGTCCACACAGGGTGACAGCTCGTATAGAGTGCCAAAAT
Source organism: Torymus flavipes (assembly GCA_030522905.1). Classification (NCBI taxonomy): domain Eukaryota; kingdom Metazoa; phylum Arthropoda; class Insecta; order Hymenoptera; family Torymidae; genus Torymus; species Torymus flavipes. The sequence goes on along the minus strand of JAPYZO010000698.1, from coordinate 16,078 downwards.
ATTTATTCATTATTGTATTATTGTTTTAAAATCTCGCATAGCGTTGACTTTAAAATAGCCATAAAAATGTCTTCTATACGAATATCGACTTGTACAACCATTTTGTTAAGGTATATTTAAAAACCATAATGTTACAAAAAGACTTTAATTGTTTTTATTTATATTTAAGAATTTTCGTACTTTTTCGAGGTATACTATATTTATATATTTATTATAATTGTATTATGCTTATATATTTATCCAGTGACATGTATGAATAAATTACTCCATTAAAAAAATCAAATAAAATGAAATTATAAGAAGTGGCTACGTTGATTAATAATTTAATAGAATAGATCAAATTTCGTTTACGTTTACTGTGTCTATATTTACACATTAATAATAATTGATTCAGATAAATTTGATTTTTAAAAAGATTTATTATTCGATTTGTTTGGTCAGGCAAGGATAGACAGTTTTCATTGTACAGACTTCTATAAAAATATTATTCATATTACTATAATACAAGTTTTGAATTAAAGCATGCCAATGATTCTACACCATATTGACAGAGTGCACAAAAATACGTTAAAAAATATAATTGAAATTAATACAGCGTTCGTAGCGCAAGCGTAATCGCACTTGCACTTAACAATTACAAATATCACAATTATTCTCCATACAATTATTTTAATGGTCTACAGAAATATATAAGTTTTATTTTTATACTATTATAAAGTATTAATGCAATTTTCATTGCTCTAATACGATATACATTACTTATTTACAATATTTTTCCTTGAAAAGATTTTTATAAATCGATCTATATAATATACAGTGAATATATTTTTTTGCTTTTTTTTTTACAAAAACATCTAAATATCGCTTGATGGAAGCAATAATTACATGTGCAATTAACTATTGCGATTGAGTAAGCTATAATTATAATTATGTATTGTTTATGATTGATCAGTACAACGACCGATGTTAATAGTCTTACGGTAATAACATTTTTTAGACCATACAAAACCCAGTGTCCGAACACAGCTAGCTATTTTTAAAAGCTTTTTATACTGGCATTTGTTAATCTAGCTGTTTTGTACTTTTTATTAACCATATTATCGTTCCTTCCGTTGAGTGATTCTAATTAAAATTGAAATTTTTTATTCTTCATAACTATAACAAATTTACTTACTATCATAACAAATACTCATTATTTTTTGTAACTTTTTAAGCATATTATAATAGCCCAAATAAGACTTCATATTTATATATTAGCTTTACTTATTTTAAATTCAACAATATATATTGTTTTATAAATGGTTTTATTCAGGAACGCGGAATTTTGTTAATATATATCAGCAATTGAAGGAACAGTTTCTTTGGAATGAAAATTTTTTGCCAATTAAAATATCATTTAAAAATATGGAAATAATGTACACTAGCACCCAAAAGTTTACAAAATATCTATAATACAGTAAATACAAGTTTTTAAGAAAAATTGTGAATCATAGAAAGGGGTAGTAGAAAGTCTTAAAAAAGCATGTTAAATCTTAAACTACTTAATAAAAATGTTTATTTTTTACTGTTTCCTTATTTATAAAGAATTAAACAAAACTATTATGAAGTACAAAAGTGTTACTTCAAAATACTTTCATTTTTTTATTATTATAAAATTTGAAACTTTGGAGCACCAGTGATTTGTGAAAAAATCGTAATATTTAAAATATATCATTAGTACCCAAATTAAGTACTTATACACTTGACATTGTTCCTCTATGGAAGACAAAAAGTCCAACAAATATTGGTGTACAACACAATACATTAATTCATATTGTTGTATACATATGAACTATATAAACTAATAAGGCTTGATTAGGTACAAAGATCGAATTTCCAAACCTAGACATACTTCCGTTAATTATTAAGTAAAAGTTTAGAATAAGTATTTCATCAAAATGAGTATAAAATTTGATTGCTATGTTAAATATGCAGAAAAAAATTGTTTGAATTTAATTTGACCTCAGTTCAATTTGTCCAACTTGAATCAAATCGGATATCTTACAACTGCTAAAACTCAATTGGAAATAACGTAAATCTAAAAAATAACTTTCATTTTCGTAATTTAATTCATATTACTCAGTTAAGATACTTCTGTTCCTTGATATTGATTATATTTTTGTTATATCAACAATTTTTATTTCTCTAATTTCTTGATGATTGTCCATCATTACAGACGACAGCATTTTCAATCGTTTCCATTATCAAGAAAGAAAAAAGCACTTTACCTCCTTCTCGACCGCAATATTGTCAATCATCTCCCAAATCACACGCACGATTCTCGATTCTTCCCACACATAGTTCCATAGTGTTTTTTCTTCTTAACTCCTCCAATGAAATGTTTAATTCTAGTCGGATAGTAGAGTCGACATTCGCTGAGTACATATCAGCGAGGGCCTTTTTCAACTGGCGTTCGACACGTCGATGTCGATGGTTTCGTCCTTGAGCAGCATGCGTTTGTCCTCCTTGGTACCACCCTGCTTCTTACCACCGGCCCGACGCTTGCCCCGATTGACTACACCGTTTTCTTCGTCCATCATGCGCAGAATTTGAATCTGATCGGAACTCTCGAGAGGAGCGATCGAAATGTCGCGTACGGCACGGAATTTACCGCAATTGTTCAGGTGCTCGTTCTCCAATCGGAAAAAGTTCCATACGAATCTCCTATAAATCGATGATATTAGTGCTATATTTTTAAACTTTCTTTTTATATTTGAAATGAAAAATTTTTGACAGTAAATTTTACCTGAAAACTTCAAGGGGAGCTAGTACGGAAGTCATTAAATCATTTCCAATGAAACCGTACTCAGTCAGTATAAAACTCATTATCCATACGAATCTCAATATGAAATCTTCAATGATGGCAAAGTAATAGAAACTCTGAAAAAAATGTAACAGTCACAATGAGAACATTTCTGAATTTTACATAACACGAGAAATCGTATAATCAGACTTACAGCTGAAGAATAAACAACTTCTTCTCTTAAGAATCTATTTTCTCCTGCATTGCTATCAAGGAGGCCCCAATCCATTTTTATATCCCAAGTATAAGAGTATATAGAGTTGATGATGCAGCTAACAAGCCACAACCAGAGCCACGGGCTTTCCCAAGTACCTTCATATTTGTCTGAAAAAAAAATCATTAATGATTTACAAGTTCGAAAGTTTACACATACCTGTTATTCTATTTCAAATATGAAAATCACCTGCATTGTACATGCGCAACGTGAGTGTGATGACAACAAGAAACGTGGTAGCGTACTTTCCGGCATTAACTAGGTGAGGAAAAGCCTCCTTGGAATCGCGATAACGCCTCAGGCATTGAGCGAAACGAAACCATGCGGGCAAGCAGTTAACAAGCGGCCGAATGATCAGTGATCCCGAGGTGCATTGTTTCGTGTCGGTTGCTTCGAGCCAATTGCCATTGGTTATGTAGAAACAGGTGAGGAACTGGAAGTCCAGCAGGGCTGTGGCGAGGCTGTTCAGTTGATCGGCCAGCCAGAAATCTGCAAAGTTCACGTAGACGAATGGCGCGATGATGACTCGCCACTGAAGCATAATTGATGATTAATATTTAATCGGAATATGAACATAAAATTATGTAGCTTATTTGATATTTAATTGAAATTAAGAATACAAAATAGTAAATACTCACGACGATTCTCAAAAGCCAGAATCGAGCCTCATGCCTGAACACCTTAAACGGATTCAGAAGAAAAGCCGTCATTATGACGACCAATGCCAGTGGATTGACGTACGGTGGTATACTGAGACTGGCACTGTACAGGAAGCTCAATAGGCTTAGGGTCCAGACGACTCCCAGTACGGCGGCCAATTCCATCAAATGTTGCTCGGACAAGTGATTGCGGGGATCGAGCTCGAAGATGAGCACGTGATTGACACCGGACGAGCGCCAGCCATAGACGTTGACGCCTATCAGGAAGAGGAACTGAATGATGAGCAGGGGGCCACGGTACAGCCTGAAGGCGATCTTCAGATTGTCACCGCCGTCGTGGAATATAGCTAGAAGTTAAAAGAAAGATTTCTAGTAAGATTTTTTCTTTGTAGAAGTGTTGGGAATAAATGTTACACAGTGAATTTTTTTTACCTGATAATACTACTGCTACAAAAAGTACTATAAAACTACCGGAGAACAAGCCAACTTTAAACGTCGTCCAAGGACTTTGATGTTCACCAAGAGGTGGAACACGAAGCCTCTTCATGGCTCTTTGACGGTCTCCACCTTCCAAGCCATTTGTGACAGTTGCTTCTGTGTCTTGAATGAGTTTGTCTATGTCTTTCGACGTGTAGAAATGTGAGGTTTCCACGAATTCGACTCTCCATTTTGCACCAGCGTCGACAGAGAGCAACTAAACAAAAATTTTTATGAATTTTTCTGATGATTTTCTAGAAAATATAAGGACATAGCTTACCTTATCGTGCTTCTTCAAAATTTTTCGGAAACCAGTGTAATTAAGATTCTGGTAATTTTGGAGAAGAATAAGTGATAAATAAAATTCAGAAAAGGCAAGTTTAAGCTCCCTCATCTTTCTTGCTGGAAGATGAGATGATTTAAAGGCATTTTTCCCCTTATTTTTGCCTCCACCGTGCTGCAAGTCCTGGGCAGTTTTGAGCTCACTCTGTAAGCCTGCATATTTTCGAGTTGCTTCTGCCAACTTTTCTGTAAAATGATATGATAAAATTTAAATTAAATGAAAATTTGACTTCAAGAGCAAACTTTTAAAAAAATTTATACTTACCAGAGTAGAATGTGTTAATTTTCTTTAATTCCCTGTCGCAGAAGGTAAAAAATACTTCATCAAAGGAAGCAAAATGTCGAGTTATAACTTCAGGCTCTACACTTTCAGCAGAAGGGGCTTCTTCCACTGCAGTGTAAAGCATAGCTTTCATTTCCTACAACAAAAAATCATTATAACAACACATAATTACAAAAAATCAATCATACAATGAATTCTTATAATGCTTACCTCATAGCTAATATACTGCTTACGCCATTCAGGCGTAATGTGAGCAGACAGATGCTCTGCGAACTTCATCTTGGCTGGTTGAACTCTGAAGCCTCACACCCTAGAAGAAAAAAATTCTCTCAAATACTCGCAGCCCACCAGAACCATTCTTCCTCCACGCTGTGCACCCAGCATCAAGCTGACTTTTTTGAGCCACCTTGCTTTATAACATTGCCCAATTCTTTGTCGGCAACATTGTAGCTCCCCAGCAATAAAACTGTGTTTAAGCAGTCAGCTTGTATGAGATACAGCTGCTTGTTTGAACTAAGAAGGAGATTATAAAGGTTGAATCAACGAATTATGAGTTTAACCTATTTGCATGCACTGCGTTCTTGAACCTCCTTAATCCAACAAGTGTCCTCAATGCATTGGCTTATAAAAAAAAATCTCTTTCCTCACTTAACAATGCAATCTAGCTCAATTAAAGAACAATTACTCGACTAGTTTTCCTGACGGATCATCACCAGGAAAAAAACTTGTATATACCTCAGCTCCACACCCCAGTCCTGTACAACAATTGAAAAAACAGCCGACTGCGCGCGCGACGACAATCCCGACTTTGCAAAGCTGCGCCCACGCCGCGGATCGCTATCAGCAGCGTTCGATCGCCGTCCGCGGCTATCATCGGGCCCAGGGTTACACACTTGCTTGCACGCGCATATAGAAATTACAACCTCAATAAAAAATCTCCCTCCCGCGCGCGCAACACACACTCTTGGGAGAGATAACAAAACACTCGCGTGCAGGCACCGTCCACGCAGACAATTTTCCCCTCACCTCTCGCTCTACACAATGGCCTTTTTGTTGTTGTATATCTCGCGCATGTATGTACTACGTGATCATGATGGTTTTTTCTCCTTTTTATATTTCTTTTTTCGCTCTCCTCCGCCCGCAGGCAGCAACTGAACTCGGCTCAAACAATCGGGGAATCACGTGACACTGGAGAGACCGCGCGCACGCGGGGCGCAGACGTCACGTCACGCAGCGGTCGGTCAGTGTATGTGTGCACACATATGTAAACATGTGTAAACAGATCAGCTGTTATATGAGGAGGGAGGGAGAGAGAGAGAGAGAGAGAAGGGAATATATATTGAGAATCTCTGGTCGATTAATCCAAGGCTCCTTAAGTTTCTCTTCTATTGTCGCAGTTGCACGCTTCTTATCTGCGCACGGCGCGAGTTGTTGCTGCGTCGTAAGTGCGGAGGGATAACGGCGGTACAGGCGCCACTATAGGTTACACATCGGGAGAGATTTTATTGCTTCTGCTTGGATGCTTTCGGAGTGCGTAAGTGTAATGGCATGTTTGTTTTGTCGTGTCGTGAGTCAAGTGCCTTTTTGGAATATTTTCAAGGATTCATAAATTTAATGAAAAATATTATAGAAGTACACATGCACGGTTTCATAGGAGTTAATTTTTACGTCTTTTAATCGTTGCGAGTAAAACCTTCGACGGATATTTAAAAATTCCGCGCATAAATCTTCACGAGATATCGATTCATATATCGATCGATCAATCGATTTAAATTGATGGATCAATCGACTTAAATTGATGGATCGATACTCTGAAAATTCGAAATTCTTGATCCCGTTGATAACGATGATACTTATGACACGCGAATCTTCAATCGCCTCGATTCACATTTGGAAATAAAATTAAGAAATATAAACTTAATTTCCAAAAATGAGCAACACAATATTATAATGCTTCTATGAATGACAGACCGACGAGCTCTGCCGTACCAACCGAGAAAATTAATCGCATATATATGCAATAAATACACACGACGTCTCGTTTCACCAAAGATAAGTACATATCCTAAATAACGGTAACTGCAGCAAGATCGAAACGAGACTGGATATGATAAACGCCTTGCTCATTTGTATATCTAGGTCACGCGTTTATAAAAATGCGAAGCTATTCCAAAACATCAACCACGACTCCTTGTCCTCATATATTATAAAATAAAAACTAAAATTCTACTTTACGCAAAGTGAAAGTAGTTAAAAAAAAAAAAAAGAAAGGAAATCGTCGTCTGGAGCGCTAGTACACCTATATATACATTTCGTCTCAGCACGTGTGCTCCGAACGAAGAAAAAAAAAGTCACGCACGTGCTCGCGCAGTCCTATATATCACGCCAACGCAATACCCATCCTCATATCCAATTGTCATCGCGATACCCGATTCCATCTCACACATACACGGCGCATCAGCCTTGACCGTAAACCCAGATTACGCAATGTGTTTTCCCCTCCTTCCCGCCTCGCAGTTAATACCAAATCGAGCCGCGCTCTTGCGCTTATAATTAGCGTCCATTAAAACGCACGAAAAGGCGTATATATACACACGTGTCGTATATATATATATACACGCCGCTTTTCGTCCCATTCCATTTCTCCTACTGCGTAATAGACTTTTATATACGCAGGTTCCGCTATGCGCGGACTTTGGACTCTGACTCTCGAACGCGACGCGTGCTACGTAAACAGATGATGATGTGTGTGAAGGAGTGAGAGAGAGGGAGGGAGGGTTGTCGTATAATTTGGCGTCACCGCGATGGTCGTTCGCCGCCGCCGCCGTCTTTTGGCACGCCGAGGCGGCCCCACCAAGCGAGAGCTTGCTTGCTTGCCTTCTCGCTGCGTGGTCAGGGCTGGAGAGTTAGTAGTAGGAGCCCCGCGGAAGATGTGACTGGTAGTTTTTGAGATTTAGGAGAGGTGTAAGCGTGTAAGGGGTGAAAGATCTTTTGGAATTGGGAAGATTATTGTTACGCGTAATTGATTATTAAAAGATTTGTTTACTCGTGGTAAAACCTGAAGAATCCTGTGAAAGTTGTTACTCGTGCTAAATGGATGACGAGGAATTTGATAGTTTCTTTTATAATTCTTTACCTTTGTCAATAACATTTGTAATCTATTATTCTTCATTACAAAGACGAGATATGACTGAGATACCTTAAAAAAAAGAAAAATAAAAATTAATTGAAATAACGAAAATTTTTCTGTAGAAACTCTGTAATAATTGCTCCGAAATCCAAGGAGCTACCTATACTGACCGATGCATAAAGAGAAGCTTATTATTTAACTCCAGTACAAATTTCTGATGGATTTACTGAAAAAAGCTGAAATTTAAAAAAATAGCAAGGCATATTTCGAGATGCTCCAAAATCAATCGATAATGATTTTTCATATTTTTCGTTTTATTTTATTAATAGGTTTGTATGAAAGTTGATCTGAAATTAGATAAAATAAAATTCTCTTTATAATACATTGAGAGTTTCACAATAATTTAAGAAATACTCAATAATAATATATTTTTGGAGTAAAATGTAAACGTCGGTACTTTAACGTAAGGTTTTTTCCTTCTAAAGTGTAACATGTAGAAATATTTTTGAAGCATATAGAAAAGAAACGTCTGTGTTGATGGATTTGATAATATTAAGTTTAAAAAAAAAAGAAATTTAAATAATGAAATGGGATACTTTGTATTGAAATACTTTCTTTGACGGCGGCATAAAAAATGACAAAAAAGCGCGCATAACAGGATGTCGATTGAACAATGGTAAGAACTTTTTAATTTACAATACAACATTCTGAATCAACTTATGAAGTCCAGTGCATTTATTGACCTTTTAGCTCCAAAATTAAAAAATATCGCTAAACGAAGCACATTTGTAACTGAAGTCAAACTTGAAAATAAGCTTTTGAAAACAATGCAGAATATGTATAATCGTGCCGTTAAAACTGCATGTACCCAATAAATTTTTTATGAACTACATACGAATGAATTATGCCTAATCATCTGCAATGCAAAGTTGTTTCATCATAACGCAGATGTTTGCAAAACTACTTTATGCAACATTAATGAGACAAGCATAAATTGAACTACTTATTCTGCAATGAATAATTAATACACCACTTCAATCACCTGTACTATTAAAATTCAACTCCAATCCCAATATGAATTTTAATTCCCTCAAAAACATTTTCCAAACATTCTCTTCCTATTCCATCATCAACTCCTCATATCCAACATCAATACCTACACTGGTTATACCTATACTCATACCCGATCTACTGTATTTAGGCTCTCTACGACTTTTATCCACGAAAACCACCTGGCACCCTCAACTCTAACCTCCGCACCTCACAAAGTCCTCAAACCTCACCCCTATACCTACAAAACCTGTTCACCACAGGCTCCCTCATCCTATACTCCGCCCCTGTCTCTCCCCCCTCCCACGCCTCTCTCCCACTCTCTACTCATCGCGCAGATCCCGCGCTGCGTTGCTTGCGCGCCGCAGTCGGCAGTCGTCCGTCCTCCCGCCGCGCGAGCGCACGCTACTTATACATCGTATTTGTTGTTGCGTGACTGACACTGTCTGCAGCGTATGCTCCCGTCGTATCATCATAAGCCACTAGTAAAGTTCCTTCTACACGGCCATTTTCAAAAACCCCGCTGTTATACACGCACGTCTCGTTCGTCGTGGGCCGCGTGAAAGTGTGACAATATACTACTCCAGCGTCCATCTCATCAGCGCGCTCGCGGCAGCAACAGCAGCTGTGTGTTATATATATATATATATAGAGAGGACGCCGCGTGTACATTCAGCGGCGTTGTATAGGCACATGTACACGTAGTGCTGCATCGAAGGAGAAGGGCGACGACGGCCACGGCGCTGGGTGCAAGGATCATCGGACGGCGTGGACGACGACGACGGACGCGGTGCTGCTCTGCACGGACTCCACGAGAGGTAAGTTTGTTCGCGTGCTCTGCAACGCGCACGATGCGAGCCTCGCAGCTTGTTTTAGCGCACGTGAGAGTGAGAGAGAGAGAGAGAGAGAGAGAAAAGTGCGTCTGCTAGGAGGGAAAGTCAATGACACGCACATTTCGGTGCCTTGAAAACAGTACAGCACTCAGGTATAGACGTGGCTTCGTTTACTCAGCGCGCGGGAGCTCTCCCGCAGAGCTGCGCGCGCGTTTCACTCTCAAATAAACACTTTCGAAACGCGCTCCGAATTGTGTACGCGCGCATGTATAAAATAGGTTCCCCGTTCTAGGTATATATATATAGGTGTGTCGCGATGACCATCGAAGGGCGACGTCGTGAAAGTGCGCGCATTATATGTATATAGAGGTATATGGGTCGGTACGGTTATAAAATGGTCGTCGCCGCCGCTGCCAACGAGAACGAAGGGGAAATATTTGTTTTTGAAGTATTATATTATTGTCAGTTTTCTATACGAGGAAGGAGAGAATGAGGAAGGCGCCCCCCCCTCCCGCGGGCTATATACTCTCGAGGTCATGCGGTCTCATGTGCACACATGCGTGTATCTCTGAGATTATAAATATGCGATATACGATATGTAGCTTCAGTTTGTTTACGTTTAAATAGCAACGTGAGAGGTGAGCACGTGGTGTCGCATATTTTTTTTCATATAACTTTATTACCGAGCTCGCGATTATCCTATTTATAAAGTATACACGTATACTTAGTTACAAGGGGGGATACTCTCTTCGGCGCAATCGACGGGCAAATACATACAAATGATATTGCGTGCAATTTTTATTCAATTGACCGTTGCATTGTGCGAGCGCGGCGGCCGCATGTTTATTCAATTAAATCACGGGATAGTTGGCGATTCATGCGCACAGCTGCTTTTGTTTACCAATCACACCTTCCTCTGTATAACTCATACACACACACTTGGCGAACACCACCCCGCGTGAAATAAGAGAGAGAAACAGAGCCTCTCTCCATATACTTACGCATCACACCCCATAATCACACGCTTAAAATCGAGAAGTCGGCATGTGCAAGCGCACGTAAACCGTAAAATTAATAACCCGGCATTTCGCACGCGCACGCGCGGAGAGAGGAAAGGGAAAATATGTGTGTCACACGGCGGCGAGCTAAAATGCGAACCCTCGCATACCGCGCTTCGGTCTCCCCTCCATTATTACGCACGCTTTCGGAAAGAGGAATTCCCGAGGTGGCTCTTCTTTTTTTTCGGAGACAGGAGCATTCGAGTCCTTGAGGCGACCGTCCGAAAGTCGTATATTTCGGTGGATCTTGGGAGGCGGAAGTTGCGGGATGTTGAGAAAGTATGGAGTATTCAATATTGTGGTCTAGACTTTTATAATATATATCGCTGTTTGCAAAATGCTGGATATAAGGCGTTTTTTTTTTATTATTAGAAATAATGACACTGTCTAATTCCAATTGTAGAGCTTGACTCACTCAGAGCCATTGAAGTCGAATAAAACGATTCGTCGACGAGTAAACATTTCTTTTAGCACTCAATTAAAGACACACCGACGGTCGCGTAATAATACCGACCAAAAGCGTGTTTGTCCTTTGAATCACTGTTATATACCCAAAAATTCAATGTCCAGCAAACGCAGCAACGTCCTTCGAACGGCGGGCAGAGGAGAGTTGAACGACTCCCGGGAGTTACTTAGTAATACATATGCACGACGAAAGTGTCCAAGAGAGAGAGGCTTTCCACGCAGGTAGTCGACTATATATACGTTTTCCGAGCGACCGCATCATGGGTATTTCTAGCGCCGGGATTACGGTACAAGCGGGATGGGATAGAGACGGTATATTATAATGATCACGAGGTAGCACGAAGAAAACCGCGTGTTAAAGGTCGAGTTTAATTGAGATTTTTCTTTTGAAGGAATTAAATGGTCAGCTATTGCATTGCTTCAAATCACAATTATTGAAAGAGCTGTACAGCTTCGAATGCATACATGTACAATTCTACGGAAATATACCCAAAAATGGGGACCAAAAAAATATAAAAAATTTTTGTTGGGGCACACCTACCACACAGCATTTTTTTGGTTCCTTGGGTTATTGGGACGCTAAACTTCAAACTGCTATAACTTTCGAAGGAATCAATATTTTTGATCGTTTAAAAAAGCAAATTAAAGCTCTTTCTTTCTAGTTTTAATTTCTTTTTTGAAAAATAATATAGGACGTTCCTGGGTTAAATGGCAGAGAATTAAAGTAAGGGGAAAAAATCGCAAAAAAGATTCGAGATTAATTCGCTCGGCAAAAAAGTTTGGCAATCAAAAAACCATGTACATGAGTTTTCTCATGTAGTGGAACCCGCAATGAATCGAAAAAATGCTGTGTGGTAGATGTGCCCCAAAAAAAAATTTTTTATTTTTTTGGACCCCATTTTCGGGTATATTTCCGTAGAATTGCACATATACTTAACATTTATATTGGTATTCGCTCGTTTTGTCAAAGCGAGAAAAACAATCCGTTTTAATCAAGCGGCGCGATCTTGAATAAGGTAACACACACAAAGAACCGTCACTCGAGTCACAGAAAACGAATTGCCTCGCTTTGTCTCGTATAAGAAGTTTTACTGCGTGGAATAGAGAAAATCTCTTCCATTCCGCAGCAGCGGAAGATTTTACTTGATTTAAAATTAGATGATTGCCATGCTTATATGCTGTTTTGGAGGAAGAAAAGCCTCTTTTCGAGGAAATATAATTATCGTCCTGGTGCGAACTTTGCAATCAATGATGCGGAAAAAAGAAGTTCTTTCTGTCCGTCGCACTAATTTATTTTGAAAATTGTGAGACAGCTTCTTCCTCATTACTGCCACAGCATAAACCAATCAGAAAACAAGTGTTAATGATGATTCCAATATTTAAACAATTAAATCGAATAACAAATGGTTAAAGAAAACCTGCACCGATGTTTCAGTTTTCTATTATATATACACGGTTAATTAAAAAAAAAAACTTGCGTGCACGTTATCTCATAATATATACGCGAAATGATATAGCGTACAGCGCTATATAACGGTAACAAAGATTTCTGTGAAGATTATTTTAATTGCCCATCACGGGAGGTACCTAATTCGTGACGAAAGATATACATATACAGTGAAAATTTCAACGCGAAGTGAACAAAAAAAAAAACAATCAGTCCCAGACGAGACGACGTCGAAAAAATGTTTTATTTATTTAAACTTATCGCGGATATAGTTGCTCATCATTGATTATAAGCGCACAAAGAAAATAACGAATTATACTCGCGCGCGGTAGGACATTGACCGCGCCAACGTTATTGCCAAAATATCGGTTGGTTAATGATTAATTAGTCACGGTCACGGAAATTACGAATATATATATACATCGATATATTATAATTACGATTTATATATACACTATAATGTTATATATACTTGTACAATTATTAATGACGGAGCCTTATCATCACTGCGTTTTCGCAATCAGCCGCGGGACGAGCAATCGGTTATTATCGTCTCGTTATACAAAGCTTCATTGATAATTAATAAGAATCCGCGATTATCGCAAAACGCGTGAACGACTGTGCGCACTTTGCAATTTTATTTCTGTCTTTGCTAAGTATCCACCGCCACTCAATTATGAATTTACATAATTAAATATACTTGCTTACATTTGCTTCGCGAGTATAAGGAACCTTTTTTCTCGGATCGATTAACATACGCTCGATTGCTTCTTATAAGTAGGAACAAATTTTGTGAAATCCCAAATCAGGCTGTAGTATACGTAAAAAAGGTGGATACCGTTATTTCACAAATTATAGGTACAGATATAGCGGCATCTGCACGTTAATATAGATATACACCTCACGGCGGACATATAAGTTTGACCTTGCTGGCAGTCAGCGCGTTTTTAATGAGTGTATATATATATATATATATTCGGTCACGGCGCAAGTATATAACAAGTATTTTCGAAATCGGCGATGTATAAGAATTTCAGTATATAGCGTAGTTTTTTTTTTGGTGTTAAAAAAAATTATAATAATCTAAAAAGATTCGACAAAAAATAGTGAAACTTCGTCGAGGCAGCGCGGACTCAAGACACGACGAGAGTTTTACAAAAATAGTTTGCGCAGTGTTATATTATAGAAAACGGAGAAAGGCGGCGGCGGTGTATTTTTAGCTTGAACTTTGTATATGATACCCAGAAAAATAAGCTCGCCGCGGTGTTTCCTACATTATATACTAGAATCAATATCGACCCAATAACTAGACCGAAAACATTGTAGAAACAAGCAAAATTACGTAATCACGACTACAAATCGCACTTGAATATAAATTAACAAAAAGCACGTGTCGCTCGAGACTGTCTAATGTTTGTTCATTATCTCGGTATGAAATTCACGTTAGCCCAATTTCTTATCATATATTCTTTCTCTCTCTCTCTCTCGAGAGAGAGAGAGATATACTCGTCACCCCACACGCATTTTTATCAATAAAATTTCGATAGCGTCGGTCTCCTCGTCTACACTATATTAAACCATTTCATCGCATTCTTCCTAAAAACATATATACAACCTCCGCCAGCACCCCCCTTCCCTAAAAAATCAATATTACCCAGCCTATATAATATACGCACTGCAACCCCCGAATAACCTCCATCATATACTCATCCAACCATACGTCTTCAAATTTTCAATTACGTAACCCGCTCTCACTCTCTATCTCTCGCTTAGGTATACCTACGCACCGAAAAGCGCCTTCGAAAATAGCCTATACGCATATATATATACGGGGCCGAAGGCGGCTATTACTACAGAGCGACGCGCTCGCAGAGGAGAAAGCAGCGGAGGCGCGGTTCAGGCACACACCCTCTGCCCCGGCCAATCGCCGCGCGCGCATTCCTCGCCGGCGCGGCGCTCGAGCTCGTTGTCGTCGTACATACCTACCTTATATACACGCACGTGCGACGCTTTTCCGGCGCGGAAAAGAAGTGCGTGTAGTGCAGGCGAGCAGCTGTTGTGTCGTATGTGGGAGATACAGTTTTTAAGTTGTGTGGTGTGTCGTTTCGGAGCAATCGTTGGTGCCAGAGGTGAGGTTTGTGAGAATAATTATTGGGTTTTAGGGGAGTCGACACATCTGGTGTATACGCCGCGTATAAGCGATAAAATCTGGTTATATCTGGTTTTTTGGGTTGATATCGCGGTTCCTGGATGTTTATCGTGATGGGGAATATATGCGTCTGTGTTTCTTTTTTCAATCAATATATTTTTCAGCCGCCGTCAGAAATAGAACCGCAATTTTGTTATTGATATCGTAGATTTATGGGAACTTTTTGTTGTAAGTATTTAAAAGTGATTTTTCGAAGCTGGAAAAACAGCTATTCTCAGTGATAACCTTGGAGAGAAACTCATTACAGTGTAAACAATGTACACACACACACACACACACACACACACACACACACACACACACACACACACACACACACACACACACACACACACACACACACGTTTAACAACTATACGAGTCATATATATGATTCGTAACACTGTACTTCGGTATTTTTCAAACTTTCATGTTTTAACGCTTGTCATTTTGACAAAAATGATATATAATCGTAAATTATTTCCCACCTGTGATATATAAATTTGATGCAAACCGCAAAGAAGCTTATTATGCTTTTCAAAATTTTTTAACTAAAATAAAACAATGTTGCAAAAAAAAAAGGTTTATTCTCGTCGTATAGCTGTGAACGTGTTAAGCTCGCAGCGGTTTGACAGCATGTATATAAAAAGCTTAAAACCAAGTGCACGTGTCCACAGTTTTGAGGTCGTTAAAACCTGTGTCAACAACTTTCACATCCCGCATAAATTCCAGGCGCATACCACAGACACTCGTTAACGATCATTAATTAATAAACTCGGTAAACAAATCTAACGAAGCGAGATATGTTTCAATATATTCAAAACTACACCGATTAACCACACGTCGAAGTATAATCATTATAAGAAAGCGGCGTGTCGGTCTCTTATTTTACGACGCAGAGAAAGAACACGCGTTTCGAAATCCCCGTAGATTTCGAACAGCTGTGACGTCGTCTGTGAAGGCTCGCCCGAAGGTTACGAAATCATAGAGATAGTACGCATACTTACACACTGCTTGACGATCGTCTCGTCGTTTTTCTGTATAGGATCAATTTCAGACAGTATGTGCTAAACGTTTTTTAATATGTATA